>JABJWA020000152.1:0-34114 GCA_020352615.2 Yoshiicerus persimilis | reverse complement strand
TACACTACAAACTGAACGCAAATGAAAGACTAATATCGATTTACTTACAACTATTTAGAGTGGGTGTACTTGAATATTACCATTGCGTACTTCCCTAACTACATAATGTATAACTTTTATAAGCAAGGAAAAGTTCAGGAAACAGACCTAAGACGAAAATATTTCCTTTTCCAACAATTAATGAGGTATTTGAAAATGTATGAACATTTATTTTGCTCAATTCACAAATATAAATACGGATAGCCAAATAAACGGAATTAAAATTAAAAAATTAATGTAGGATAAATTCTCTTTTAGAGTTTACATTGAATGAACATTCATCACAACATTACATTTCTAAGAAGACTTCATTCCTTCAGTATCTTTGCTAAATAAACATGCGAAATGTTTATTGCATTTAGTATTTAAAATATGAGATCAAATTCCACACTTCATTTCTCCTCGGAGATTTCTCTATCCCAAAGAGCATTCACATTGGGAGATCCAAGTTTAAAATGTATAATTTGTAGTCTAAATATCCATTTCTAAAGTTTATCAAAAAAAAATTATAGTTATAGTATTGGCTTTTCCCTTGTGATAACGGAGCATTTATAACAAGTCTCTTGCATTCTCCGCTACGAGGATATTCACAAGTTTTTCCGTAAGGAAAGCAAAGAATGTGAGAACAAAGCCTTTGTCAATGTACCCAAATTTTCCAATCTGCATGCACATTGGCTTCATTAACTTTGCCTTCCGTCTCAACCATGGATTCTGATGGCTTTGACTTTTCTTTATGAAATTGCTGGACAAGGTGTGCATTTCAGATGATTGCTGCAAAAGAAGATCGCCTAAGAACAAGTAAACGACAAACAAATAGGCAAGAAAAGATAAGCCACCAATTCCATTTTATTCTGCAACTTCATGGTACCGTAGATGGAAATAATGCCCACGATTTGACCTCCAGAAATTAGAAATGGAGCTACAATAGGAGAAATCATTCTGTTGAGGTATTTGTTGTGAAGATACAACCACGAATAGATTTTCAATTGTTCTTCGATCCTATTTATTTTGGAAAGGTAACGAATCCAGTATTTAGATAATTGCATGTAAACACAGCCCAGCATCAAGAAGAGTGTGGCAGAAGCGACGAATGTCATCGCCACGAAGAATACACACATTCCATAAATCAGAATTATTTTCATTTCCACCGCAGTTATTTCTTTCAGCGCAAATCGTCTGTGGAAAGTCAGTTGTGTCATTTTAATGATGCGAAACACGACGCGAAAAACGCCAGTAGTATTTCTACTGGAACAACTGCAGTCATAAATATTCCAAGGTAGTCCGGTTTCAATGCCTTCGCCTTCTGCATCCATTCTTTGGCTTTATTTCCTATATTTGTTGTAGCAGGAAATTAAATCATTAAATTTAATTATTAAAGTATGGACTTTTCTTGTAAGTAAATTTTTGTTAATATTCGTATTAGTGTTTACCAATAGCATTTTTCACCAGATTATTTGGTAAAGCGCCATTTTTCAGTTTGGAATCCTTTGAACATCCGTCTTTCTGTATCTCCCTCTTTTCAACTTTGTTAATATTGCCCTTTGAATTTCCGTTTTCCATTGCTGTGAATGAAGCAGGTCAACAAAGATGTTAAATAAATTAAAGATTCTTATAATTTGTATATGCCATGAGTTTCTTAACTATAGGGACATATGGGGCAAATTTTATTGTGGATTTGTACTCGTGAAAGTAATAATAGTTCGAATGGAGTAATTTTTACAACATTAATATTGTCATTTGTCTTTTCTTTCGATTCGTTATAATGATTTTTTAATTTGGGTCATACCTGTCAGTGTGTCATCTAGTTGAATGCACATATTGATGACTTCTGGCATTGCTTCCAGTCCCTTGAAGATGAAAGTAATATTTGCACCAGTAGAGAAAACTAAAAAAGTGATGAAACAGAGTACCATCAAATAATCTTGAATTCGCCATCTTGAATCTGTAATGCTGTAGACTTCCAAAATAATTAGTAGAACACAAACAGTAAAATTGATGATGGCTCCCGTGGCCCAAGTCAATTTTCTCCATTTTTGAGGAGAGACGTAGACTCGACGATTTTTCATCCCGAAGGGGATGAATCCACACCAACCAAATATCTTGAAATATGAATTTACTGCGAAATATTGAAAATCTGTAATCATGACTGCATTTTTAAATTAAATTTATTCATTCTTCTGTGTACGGTGAGAAAATATGGCTAATAGTAGCTTCTTGTTTCTAAAAATGGCAGAAAGCAGTGTATAAAATGTTTAATAGCTTTAGAACAATTCTCAGCCATAAATATTAGTGCAATATTACAAAATATTGGTGTAGTTTAATTGTAAACACTTTTTAATAAGAATATGTGTTATACGTTGTATTCACTCAATGAATACAAAACTTTTAATTGAGTTGATGGATATAAAGCACTTTGAAATAAGTTTACTTCGTACCAACAGGGACTTGGCACATATTTTCCCTTGAGTGCCAAATAATAAATAGCCAATATTGGTTTCGACCGTCTTTTGAGGTTTTTCTGCTTATTTAATTGTGTTGTAATACCAATGAATACACCAATCCCCAAAATCCATTAAATTACGGATCGAAGGTTCTTCCTCAAGACTCGACGTTGTCCACGATTGAGTTTCTATCCAAAAGTGTTTGGTACTTGTTAAACGCTAAAGTATTTTGATAACAGGAGTATTGTATTAGTGTTGCAACGGGAAAAACCCTTTGCATGTAATTGATGAAATCTATTATTATGTAGTGTTATTTGGGTAGTGCAAATTGGCACCATTCTATCGACACTACCTAATTTAATGTAATTTATGGATTTGAGTGGGGAATATAATTTTGCACGGCAAAATATGCAACTTGCACTATCCAACAATCTGGTGGTTTGGAGAGTTTTGTATATTTTCTAACTGGGAATTAGAAGATTCCGAGTTCGATTCTTGGTCTCCTAAATTTTCTCAATATTTATTAGCACTGTTTGTCCTAAAGTTGTTTTCTTAATATTTCAGTGCAGACGTATTATTGGTATTATTTAAAAAAAGGAAATTTTTCTTAGAAATAGTAAAATGCTTTAGCGTTTTGGGATATATTTTAAGTTAAGCCCCTCCCCGTAATCATCTTTCTGGAAAAATCCATATTTCACGTTTGTCAAGTATTGCAATATAATAAACGGTGATAAAAATTTTGTAAAATCTTGCCTAATGTAGTATGCCGTTTACCGTAGAAGTGAATTTGTAAACATAGGCATAGAAACATGTCTAAGAATTTTTGGCAACCCACAATTGCTCACGAATCATAGCTTTCTTCTCGTCATTGACACTTTTTATAATTTTATTTTATGCTTTAAGCATTTTTATCGTATCATCATTGCTACATACTTATTTAAAATTCGTAAGGCTAGTTTTATATGGCATTAGTATACAGATCTATGTAAGATATCGGTATACCTACAAATTGTAAACGCAGCTATTAAATTAGCGCTATTAATTCCCTAACGGCTGTCCCAACGCCCAGTTACTGTACGCAAATTTCTTATACCAATTTTATTTAGTATTTACACAGTAAGGTATACACTACATTTGAATTCCCAATAATATCAAGAGAGACAGAAAGGGCTACAGGTTGTTTTATTATACAAGCCATGACAAGGTTTAACATTTATTATTGATTATCCATTAAATTAACCTATTCGTAAAGTCATACTTTATACAGTACAATACAAGGTTTTAGTGCACAAGTTATAAAGTATAATACACTAGTAATACATAAAGTAAATGGACGGCTAATATTGATTTTATTTCAATTCCTTAACTACTGTCTGTGAAATTTACTTGAATATTACTACTACTGCGAATATCGCTGACTAATGCATAACTTTTCCTATCCAGAAAAACCTATATAACTTCTGCTTGAAAATGTTTGGACATTTTATTATCCTTAATTCACAAATATAAATACAGATACAGAACTAAAGGAATACAAACGATGAATTAGGATAAATTCTTATAAGAATTTACATTGAACGACCATTCATCAAAATGTACGATTTCTAAATATGATCAAATGTCATTCCTTCAATATCTATGCTGAATCATGAATCAACATGCGAAATGTTCATTGAATTTAGACATTTTTTTCCCCAGAGATTTCTCTATCCCACGGAGCACTCACATAGGGAGATTCCAAAATAAATTTAAAACGCATAATATGTATTTCAAATACCTATTTCTCAATGTTCTGAAATAAAAATACTTTACCTGACTGCTTTCATCTCAATTTTCTGTAAAGAATTTTTGAAAATGCTAGTACTTTTCTTGTGATAATGGAGCTTTTATAACAAGTCCACAGCATTCTGCGCTACGAGGATATTCGCAAGCTTTTTTGTAAGGAATGCAAAGAATGTGAGAACGAAGCCTTTGTCAATGTACCCAAACCCGCCCATCTGTAAGCACATTGGCTTCAATAACTTAGCCTTCCGTCTCACCCATGGATCCTGATGGTTTTGCATTTTCTTTATGAAATTGCTGGACAAGCTGTGCATTTCAGAGGATTGTTGGAAAACAAAGACGATTGTAATGAAACAAACTGAAAAGAAGACAGGGAAGAAAAGATAAGCCACAAAATCCATTTTATCCTTTAACTTCATGGTACCGTAGATGCAAATAATGGTGTTGACTTGTCCTCCTGAAATTAGAATTGGAGTTACAATAGGAGCATTGACCCTATTGAGGTATTTATTATGCAGATACAGCCACGAGTAGATTTTCAGTTGTTCTTCGGCTTCTTTTAATTTGGAGAGGTAACGAATCCAGTATTGGGCGAATTGATTGTAAGCACAACCGTAAATCAAGAAGATCGTGACAGGAGCGATTAATGTCATTGCCACGTAGAATGCACCACCTCCGATAATCAGAATCAGTTTCATTTCCACCATTGTTATTTCGTTCAGCGCAAAGCCAATGAGTCTACCCAATTGCAATTATGTCAGGAAGATAGCGGCGTAATACGAAAAGAAGAAACCAACGAAGATTTCCATTATCGGAATTGCAATAATAAATAAAGCCAGGTAGTCCAATTTTAATTCCCTTTCCTTCTGCATCCATTCTTTGGCTTTATTTCCTTTATTTGCTATAGCAAATATAATATACCAAATAAGTACATTATAATTATTACTGTATGGACTTTTCTTGCACATAAATTTCTGTTAATATTTGTATTATAGTATTTACCAATTTTTTCCATCAGATTATTTGGTAAAGCGACATTTTTCACATTGGAATCCTTTGCACACTTGTCTTTCCGTACCTCCTCCTTTTCAACTTTAATATTGTACTTTGAATTTTCATTTTCCATTTCTGTGAATGAAACAAAATGTTAAATACATCAGAGATTCTTACAAGGCTATTTGTATGAAATGCTAAATATTGTCAATATTGTGAAAGCAATGATAATTCAGATGGAGTAATTTTTACTATATTAAAGTTTCGATTTATATTTTCTTTGGATGCATTAAGGAATTTTTAATTTTTGTCATACCTGTCAGTTTATCATCTAGTTGTGTACTTAGATGGCTGAGTTCTGCTATTCCTTTGAGCCCTATGAAGATGAATGTCAAATTAGCTCCAGTAGAGATTAACAGTAAAGTGATGACACAGAGAATCATCAGATAATCTTGGATTTGCCATCTTGAATCTTTAATACTGTGGGCTTCCAAAATAATTAGGAGAACACAGGCAGAAAAATTTATGATGGCCCCCGTGGCCCATGTCAGTTTTTTCCATTTCTGAGGAGAGACGTAGAGTCGACGATTTTGCACCTCGAAGGGGATGAGTCCACAGAAACTAAATACCTTAAAAACCACATTTACTGCGAAATGCTGAAAATCTGTAATCATGACTGTATTTTTGAAAAGTTAATTCAATTTTCTGAGTAAATATCTGTATTACTGTATAATTTTCTGTTGACTGTGAGAGAACTTGGTTTATAGTGACTTCACGGCTCTAAAAGTGACAGAGAGCGTGTATATAGAAAACATTCTTAGATTAATTTAGATTAATGGCTTTAGGACATTTCTCAGTCCTGAAATATTAATGCGGCTACATATTATACACGACTTTTGCTGGACTCACTTAGTTTAAAATAGTTTTTACTATGAATAGGTACAACCATTGTATTCACTCAATCAATAGAAAACTTTAAAATAAGTTTACCTGCTCAATCAATAGAAAACTTTAAAATAAGTTTACCTGGTACATATGTATACATATACATACATAAGTCAAGACCATTATTTCCTAAAGGTTGTCCCGGGGCCCAGTTGCTATATTCAATATATCCTTACCAACTTCCAGCCAAATATATTTGCTCAAATGCTTTGGCTCGTCGTTGTTGACGAAATGTCCGGAATTCTAAATATTATTGACCTGTCTACGCTTTTAAAGAAATTAAAGTTATAAAACCAACTAACTAGAATAGCGATCAATACTCTGTATAATAATACTAATGTACTGTCCATTAAGCAGTTTTTCTTTAAGTAATAAGTTAAGTTTTAAATCCTTTAGTTTTCTGTCATTTTTAGCTTACAACAATACTCAAGTTCTTAAAACGCACTAAAAGGTACCAAAAATTGAATTTTCTAATAAAAAGGTAAGCAATATAAAAATGATAATTTGCAAAACGCAATAATTTGTAAACATAGACATGTTTAGTATAAGTTAAACCTTAAGAATGTGTTCATCTCACATTTTTCAGATGTAAAACAAAATCAGGAGTTAGTGGAAAATCAAGAAACTGTGATAATTACATTTGAATTCATTTACCTTATTTTTATTAATATTAATTACCTAAACATTAAACAAAAATATGTGGGATTTTTTATGTATTGAAATATGAACGTTGTTGTAAGCATTTTTATTATAACATCATTAATGCAAATTTAAAAACATACAATAGTTATTACCATTACTATTAGTATACGATTCGTTGAAATTACAGTAATATAAAAGCAACATGTGGGTATACACATACCTATTCGTAAAGAAATGCATGCTTTATTTAGTACAATGCAAGGTTCCAGTTCCCAAGTAATGCAGTATAATACTCAAACAATACATTACAAACTGAACGCAAATGAAAGACTAATATCGATTTACTAACACTTATTTAGAGTGTGTGTACTTGAATATTACCATTGCGTACTTCTCTAACTAAATAATGTATAACCTTTATAAGCAAGGAAAAAGTTCAAGAAACAGACCTAAAACGAAAATATTTCTTTTTCCAACAATTAATGTGGTTCTTGAAAATGTATGAACATTTGTTTTGCTCAATTCACAAATATAACTACGGATAGCCAAATAATAAAGGGAAATACAATTAAAAAATTAATGTAGTATAAATTCTCTTTAAGAATTTACATTGAATGCACAATCATCACAATATAAGATTTCTAAGAAGATTTCATTTTTTCAATATCTATGCTAAATAAACAATCAACATGCGAAATGTTCATTGAATTTAATACATAAAATATGAGACCAAATTCCCCACTTCATTTCTTCACAGAGATTTTTCTATACCACAGAGCTTTCGCATAGGGAGATTCCAAAAAAAGTGCATAATTTGCATTTCAAATATCCATTTTTCAATTTCCTCAAAATAAAAATATAACGCTTTACTGAAGAGTAAAAGTAAGATTTATAATCGGTTTGGAGAGTAGCGTACTCATCAATGTGGCTTTATCTACGAGCATAGCAAATTACAAAGCCAATTATTTTATAATTTACCTTGTCTATTATTGTTGGAAAATCAAGTGTGAAACATCTATCGTCAATATTGCTCCATTTTGTCCAATATACTGTATTCATTACATTACAAATTTCAAAAACTATTCTTAAATTACGTTTCGCAATTGCTCGGGTAGATTGTTCATCAACCATCGATTTTCAACAGAATTTCCTGTAGAGAACTTTTGAAAATACTAGTTCTTCTCTTGTGATAATGCAGCTTTTATTACAAGTCACCTGCATTCTCCGCTACGAGAATATCCGCAAGTCGTTGCATAAGAAACGCAAGGAATGTTAGAACGAAGCCTTTGTCAACGTACCCAAACTTCCCAATCTGGATGCACATTGGCCTCATCAACTTTGCCTTTCGTCTCACCCATGGGTCCTGATGGCTTTGTCTTTTATTTATGAAATCGCTGGACAAGCTGTGCATTTCAGATGATTGCGGCAGAAGAAGAGCAAGTAAGAGAAACAAAACGACAGACAAAATAGGCAAGAAAAGATAAGCCACAAATTCCATTTTGTCTTTAAACTTCATGGTACCGTATATGGAAATAATGCACAGGATTTGCCCCGCAGAAGCTAGAATTGACGCCATAATAGGAGCAATCATTCTATTGACGTATTTATTATGCAGATACAGCCACGAGTAGATTTTCATCTGTTCTTCTATTCCATTTATTTTGGAGAGGTAACGAATCCAGTATTTCGTGAATTGAATGTAAAGACAACTGAGCGTCAAGTGCATTGTAATAGCAGCGACGAATGTCATCGCCACAACGAATACACAGACTCCGTAAATCAGAATTATTTTCATTTCCACCGCAGTTATTTCGTTTACCTCAAATCGTCGGCCCAATGTCAGTCGTGTCAAGGAGACTGAGGCAAAACACGACAAGGAAAACGAAAGAAGTATATCCACCGGCACAAGTGCAGCCAGAAATATTCCAAGGTAGTCCAATTTTACAGCCCTCGCTTTCCGTATCCATTCTTTGGTTTTATTACCTCTATTTGCTATAGCAGAATGTTAATAATAAATGATTAAATTTAAATTTTTAGTGTATGAACTTTCTCTCGCAAGTACATTTCTGTTAATATTACTAATTACCATTTTTTGCCACCAGATAATTTGGTAAAGCGACATTTCTCATTTGGGAATCCTTGGTACACTTGTGCTTCCTTATCTTGCCCTTTTCAACTTTGTTAATACTGCCTTTCGAATTTTCATTTTCCATTGCTGTGAATGAAACAGGTCAATAAAGATGTTAAATAGATTAAAGATTTTTTGATTTTGTATGGAAATGCTTTATATGCAAGTTTCTTTAAATATGGGACAAAATTGTGGATTTGTGTTCGTGAAAGTAATAATAGCTCAGATGGAGTAATTTTTACTACATTCAACCGTGATTTATATTTTCTGTGGATGCATTAATGATTTCTCCATTTGTGTCATACCTGTCAGTTTATCATCAAGTTGAAAATACATATTGATGACTTCTGGACATGCTTCCAGTCCCTTGAAGATGAATGTCATATTAGCTCCAGTAGAGGCAATCAATAAAGTGATGCAGCAGAGAACCATCAGATAATCTTGAATTTGGAACATGGGATCAGTAATGCCATTGACTTCCAAATGATTAGAAGAACACAAACAGAAAAATTGATAAAGGCTCCCGTTGCCCATGTCAGCTTCTTCCATTTTTGAGAAGTGACGTAGACTCGACGATTTTGAATCCCGAAGGGGATGAGTCCACAGAAACCAAACACCTTGAAATATATAGTAATTGAGAAATACTGAAAATCTGTTATCATGACTGTATTTTTGAAAATTAGTTCATTTTTCTGTGTAAATATCAGTATTGCGGTTTGATTTTCTGGTAACGGAGAGAAAATACGGCAAAAATAGCTAAAAGAGAAAGAAAACAGTGTATAGAAAATAAGACAAATCCCCAAAAATCGATTTTTTGCATTACGGACCGAAAGTCCTCTCTCAAGACTAGAGGTTTTGCAGGCTAGAGTTTCTATCCAAAGTATTGGACGCAAGTTAAACGCCACTTTCTGATTGCAGGAGCATTATTGTTGTGATGGGAAAACCCCTTGCATGTAATTGATGAAATCTGTTATTATGAAGTGCTATTTGTGCAGTGCAAATTGGCACCTTGTATTGGCACATATATTGAATGTGTAATTCCTGTTGAACTTGTAACCTAAAATTTTTTTTGACTATTGTAACCCAAACCAAAATGGTACCAACAAACCACTAACAGAGAAATTATGAAAAATTGGCGTAGTCAACGTAGTTTTTACGTGTCTATCACCTAGTCAGTCTACTCTAATGTTTTTGCATTACATTCGTACTGAAAAACTACAGTACCGATATTGACAGTAAAGGTGAATAGTCATTACGTATTTTGGCTGATAGTCCTATTTTAATACACTAAAGTACGTAACTTCTACATAATATCAAAGTGTTTTCAGTTAAATCAACTTTAAGTGATATTGTAGGCGTAACTTCACCGTTGTTTTGATATAGCTTTAGGCACATCGATGTTTAATGCCCTAAGTAATGCAAAATTACATAGTTTTTTAAGAATTTTAAATTCAAGTTTAATTGCGGGAACTTAAAAATCATGTAAACTACGTTTTTTTGGTTGATCAACCCTACAGTTATACAACGTTCTCCAAAGTCCATACAAATTACATAGTACATAGTAGTTATGTAATTAAAGTCCCTAGCCATTATAAAATTCGCTAAGCGCGCATATATTAGGATACTGGAATCTAACAAATTGACAGTTGAAACAATTTTTCGCTTTCTACTACATTGTGCATGAAGATGTTTTTTAGTTCTGCATCCCAATTTTTGCTATATGAAGATAAATTAGCGGATAGGTAAAGAGCAAATGTCAATACCTGTGCGCACTTATCATGATTGGCGGAAAGGCGGTTTTTGTGAGGAAATAAAACTACTCTCTAAGTAACGTCTTTTTTCCTATCTGTATTAGTATTATTGTGCATATAATATTTAATTGTGGTTTGGCAATTCTGGCACATGTGATTTTCCAATAGGAAGAGTTTTCCAACCGTATTGATAGGATAAGAATACCCTTGTGCCGTAAAAAATTCTCAACGGCTGGTCTGGTGCCCATTTATTGTATTCAAGTTCCTTATACCAATTAATTTAGTATTTACACAGAAAGGGTGACACTCTTTTTGAATTCACAGTAAATATTGAGAGAGACAGAACGGTTGTGAGTTGTTTTATTGCATGAACCATGAAATTACAAGGTTTAACATTTATGATTCATTATCCATTGATTTAACTTTAACCTATTGGTAAAGAAATGCTTTATTTAGTACAATGCAAGGTTCCAGTTCACCAGTAATGAAGTATATTATACAAGCAATGCACTACAAACTGAACGTACAAGAAAGACGAATATCGATTTTACTTACAATTATTTAGAAAGTCTGTGTACTTGAATATTGTATTGCGAAATTCTCTATATGTATAACCTTTAAAGCAAGGAAAAAGTTCAAGGAGTAGACCTTGAACTTTGTTATAAGTTAAGGTCTTAAGGACCTAAAATGAATTCCAACAATTAGTACGGTATATGAAATTGCATGAACATTTATTTTGCTCAATTCATCAATATAAATACTGATAGCCAAATAAAGGGAATTTAAAAAATTAATATAGAATAAATTGTTATTATAAAATTTACATTGAATGAACGTTCCTCAAAATATAAGATTTCTAAGATTTCATTCCTTCAATATCTATGCTAAATAAACAATAAGCCTGCGAAATACATTTCTACCTAGGGGTTTCTGTATCCCACAGAGCATTCGCATAGGGTGATTCCAAAATAAATTTAAAACGCATAATTTGTGAACCTACTATGGTCAATCCTCCTCTCTTTTCTTGGAATTATACTACAGGCATTCAACTATAAATTATGAGAATTACTTTTAAACTGCTTTTCTCATTTAGCTGATCAGACTGTTCAACAAACATGGTTGAACAATCTTTCATCAAGCTTTTCATTAGAGAACTTTTGAAAATGCTAGTACTTCTTTTTGTGACAATGAAGCTTTTACAACACGTCTACTGCATTCTCCGCTACGAGGATATTCACGAGTTTTTCCGTAAGGAAGCCAAAGAATGTTAGAATAAAGCCTTTGTCTACGTACCCGAACTCGCCAATGTGCACACACATTGGTTTCATTAGCTTTGCTCTTCGTTTCACCAATGGATTCTGATGCCTTTGACTTTCATTTATGAAATTGCTGGACAAGCTGTGCATTACCGATGCTTGTTGGAAAATAAGCGCATTTGCGATTAACGAGCCGACAAACAGAATACAACAGAAAAGATAAGCCACGAATTCCATTTTATCCATCAACATTATGGTAGCGTAGATGGACATAATGGACAGAACTTGTGATCCAGTAATCAGAATTGGAGTCATAATAGGAGCAACCATTCTGTTGAGATATTTGTTATGCAGATACAGCCACGAGTAGATTTTCAGTTGTTCTTCGATTTTATTTACTTTGAAGAGGTAACGAATCCTGTATTGGGTGACTGGATTGTGAACGCAACCGAGCATCAAGAAGAGTGTGACAGGGGCGGCGAATGTCAGAGACAAGAAGAGTGTCCCAAATCCGAACGCCAGCATTAGCTTCATTTCCACCGTAGTTATTTCGTTCAGCGCAAATCTTCGGTCCAAACTCAATTGTGTCAGGAAGATAGAGGCGTAATACGAAAAGAAGAAGGCATCGAATACTTCCATTATCGGAATTGCAATCATAACTATTGCCAGGTAGTCCGGTTTTAATTCCCGTACCTTCTGCATCCATTCTTTGGCTTTATTTCCTGTATTTGCTATAGCATGAAATTAAATCATTAAATTTAATTATTAAAGAATGGACTTTTCTTGTAAGTAAATTTCTGTTAATATTCGTTAGTGTTTACCAATAGCATTTGTCACCAGATTATTTGGTAGAGCGACATTCAATCGGGAATCCCTTGCACATCTGTCTTTCTGTATCTCTTCCTTTTCGACAATGTTGTCATTTGAATTTTCATTTTCCATTGCTGCGAAAAATACATTAAAGATTCTTACAAGGCGTTTTGTTTGCAAACACCATGTATGCAAAATTCTTAAAATACACGACAAAATTGTATATATTTGCCCGTGAAAGTAATAATAGTTCACATGAAATACTTTTTACTACATTGAAACCGCAATCTCCATTTTCTTTGGATGCATTGATGATTTTGTCATTTGGATCTTACCTGTAAATTTATCATCCAGTTCAAAACTTAGATTAATAACTTCTGGAATTGCTTCGAGCCCTCTGAAGATGATTGTCATATTAGCTCCAGTAGAGATAGCCATTAAGGTGATGCCACAGAGAGCCATCAGATAATCTTGAATTCGCCATCTTGAGTCTGTAATGCTGTAGACTTCCAAAATAATTAGAAGAACACAAACAGTAGAATTGATGATGGCACCCGTCGCCCAGGTCAGCTTTTTCCATTTCTGAGAAGTGACGCTGACTCGACGATTTCGCATCCCGAAGGGGATGAGTCCGCAGAAACCAAATATCTTGAAATATACATTTATTGCGAAATACTGAAAATCTGTAATCATGACTGTATTTTTGAAATTAAGTTAATTTATTTTTCTGAGTAAAATTTCAGTATTAGGGTTTAATTTTCTGTTGACTGTCAGAGAACATGGCTTGTAGTGACTTCATGGTTTTAAAGAGGACAGAAAGGATGGTATAAAATGCATTATTAGATTAATAGCTTTAGAACATTTCTCAGTCCTGAAATATTAATGCAGTTGCATATAATACATGATTTTTGTTGGGCTCACTTAGTTTTAAAAGTTTTCAATATGAATCCGCACAACTCAAAGTAGCTACATAGCAACGGTTTTTTCTTATAAGGCACTCTCAACCGAGAATTTTAAAACTAAAATTTCAAATTTTTCCATTTTGGAGAGACAGTTTCAACCGCAGGAAGCAGTCTGTATGGAAACGCAGTGTTGGGCCCTAAATGGCAGATTTGTGCCCAGAAAGGACAAAGTTGAAATTTTATAAATTCTCAAACGGGAGTACCTTTTAAGAGCGGAAACAACCGTTGCTATAACTACTTTGCATACAACCATTGTATTCCCTCAATCAATACCAAACTTTAAAATAAGTTTACCTGGTACATATTCATACAATGCATACATAAGTCAAGGCCAATATTTCCAAATGGTTGCCCAGGGCCCAGTTTATATTCAATATCCTTACCAACTCCCAGCCAAATATATGTGATCATAAGTCTTGGCTCACCGCTTTTAACGAAACGTCCAGAAGTCCAAATATTATTTCCACACACTTTTAAGAAAATTAAAATTATAAAACCAACTAGAATAGCGATCAATATTTTATATAAAATACTCATGTACTATGCATTAAGCAGTTTTCCTTTAAGTAATAAGTTAAGTTTTAAATCCTTTAGTTTTCAGTCATTTTTAGCAAGTGTGAAATATAAAAATGATAATTTGCAAAACACAATTTGTAAACATAGACATGCTTAGTATAAGTGAAGCCTTAAAAACCAAGAGTTAGTTGAAAATCCATGAAACTGATAATCACATTTCCATTCATTTACCTTATTTTTATTAATATAACCGGATCCATAGTTAGTTAAAGAAATACATATACAAGGAAACAAAACCATTTCACATTTTCGAAACAGCTCTAAATTCATCATAATTAAACTACTACTACATTGAAACAGTAACAAAAAATTATTTCATAACCCCATTAAAATATTAATCGGAAGAAAACTGTAGTCTTTTTGTAGCTTCAAAGCTCGCAAAGGAAGCGATGTGTGTTTCCACAATGATTAGTTCTCCAACCGTATTGAGAAAATAAGTAGCCCGTAGCTCGAATTGTCACACATGTGTCAAAACCCCAAGATCCTAAAGGTTGATTCGGCTCCCAGTTGCTGTATACAATTGGCTGACCAACTCCAAGCCAAATATAGCTGGACAAATGAAGTGGCTCGCCGCTGTATGTGAAACGTCCAGAAGTCCAAACAAAATTTCCTAATGCTTTGGAAAAAATTAAAACTAATTAGAAAATGAGTACTGTGCCTTAAATAAGTATATTTTCTTAGAAAACTTTGGTTCCGCATGCCGCAAACGCCGTAATTGCCGTAAATTACATAAACATGTAGGTAAAGACTTTAATTATGGTTACGTCATACCTAATTGATTGGCATTGAGAACCAATGATTGTCGGACATAGTTATCAAAATCAGGATCTTCAATTGATAAAAGGCTACCCCCAATTCGAAAGCATTGATTTTGAGCTTCTTGAAATGTAGCATGAATATTGCTAAGATATATCCTAGGTCTGCCCAATACACCTTTAAAGGATTCAAGACCTGGAGTTGATTCAGGAGGCGTCACATCAGTAAAATTGGCCAATGTTATTTCTGTAAATTATATTTCAATGCGTTTACGAAATTTAATTTCTATTCATAAATTAGTATAAAATTAATTTCTTTAATTTGAGATTTACCATCAGTATCAGCACATGATCCAGTCCTAATAAAGGAAAGAACAGTCACGAAAACGAAAAATAATTGAAATGCAACCATTTTGCGAAATGTTTGTCACAGCTTCAGTCTGAAAAAGTGCAGATCTAATTGCAAATATAAGTAATGATTAATGATTCTTCTTCCGCTTTTATACCAATTTTACTTCTGACTTGCATAGGTACTTTTGACAACATTTAGGATGAAAATTCTGTTTCATAGATTACATATTCCATTATGAATTGATATGGTAATGAAGTTCATGGAATGAGAAAGCAATCCTATAATGTCATTTAAAAGGTGCATCTAAAATTCATTTCCTATTGCGTCATTCATTTTGTTAATCAGTTTTTAATCTTGGAAATTATTTAATGAACTGCAGTTCAAGTAGTTCAATGGACTGCGAAAACGTTTTGGTTGAATCAAGCCAAAAGTGAATTATGATTTGGAATCATGAATTGCACAGAGATCACATCTCCTTTCATTGCTCGTCCAATGACATCAAATAAAAATATGGGACTTTTTATTCATTGCAATATGATGCTGTAATCATTTTTATCATAGCATCACTGATGCAAATTAAAAACACACAATAGTCATTGTCGTTTCTATTATTATATGATTCCTATTTATTTCAATAATATAAAATAAACCTGTGGGTATAATATATCTGAGCAGTTGTGCAGAATATGTTTTTTGTATTAAACGTATGTAAAATATTCGCATTTTAATTTCTGTATAATTATTTTGTAAAAGTCGTAGCATCTAATTTGTGATAAGGGAAAAGTTTTCGAAAGTAAATTTTGATGCATCTTTTAACCAAAAACATGATAAATATATCGCAGTTGATAGAGTTTCTTTAACAGTTTTTCAATTTCTGGTCAACGATAAATAAATATATAAAGTACTTATTTGCATACTTATATTTTCAATTTAATACTCATTCCTATAGAGTTTAGAATACAGTTTGGTTCAGAACTATTGTGCTTATAGTTAGCATTATATGCCGCTTGAGCTGGAAATGTAATGGATTGTCAAAATGCCAAACTGTAAAATACCAACATACAAGTAATTATGTATAGTATTTTAAACTATTTAGTGGATATTCAAGCTACTGTAAGTTTTTGGGTTTTCCGGCTGTCTGTCTGTGCCCAAGATAACTGAAGAAGATATTGAAATTTTACTTTCAAATTTTTTGTGTCGTTTACGTACTGAATTGAGGTTCCAATCCAAAAATAGGCTATTAATATTTGAATAAAAATCAAAAACCTTGAATATTAAATGGAATACATTGTACATGACTTGTGACTAGGTATTACTTTCGCTACTGTTCTCTATGCGTTTTGCAATAGTTTATTGCAGCATGTGGTGCATAAATACTAATCGGTATCGTGAACTTTTGTATCTTATGAGTCAGAGTCACAAGAGAATGAGAAAATGTAATTGTATTGATGTAAGCTTATAAATTATAGCGTTTTACAATGTAAAGAAACTATTCTTGTGAGTGCATAGTGCATAGATGGTAGAGCATAAAATATGTGAAGCCAGCTCTACGAATAAGTCCTTTTAATAATAAGAAAACTACACTGCCATGCTAAGCATATTTATCTTTTACGACTTTATTTTTTCGTTGTAATCAGCAGAAAGGCAGACACAAAATAACAAAACCCGATTCGATCTAATATTTTCGTATTGCTGCTTTACTCACAGTTGCCTACAACCAAGTGCCATATATTCTAGACTTTAGTTTAGTTTTTAATCTTATCTTTAAGATTTGAATATCATTGTATGATTCTTATCTTATCTTGGTAGGAAATGGTATGAGTCACCACATCATTGGCGAGACATTATCCGTCACAGAAATATATATTTCACATAGATAGTTGTCTTTTGCTGTGTATTCGTAGTTGTGCAGTCTTGTCGGGTATATTATTTGTGCAGGTCCATAAATAACACGATAACAAGTTGTAGTTTCGTTAGAGCAGCGCCGTCGACGTGTCAGGAAATACTTCTACTACAGTGAATGGTGAATTTGGTAAGAATTTTCGTATCATTTCTATTATTGTAATAATTAACCGTACTGCAATTGTACTTAAAATATTTCAGTTATTTAGTATTTAGTGTCATTTCTTAGAAAATATTATTTTGAGTGTTCCTAATCTGATAAATTACTTTTTGTTTTACTTTTGTACTAAAATTTTGTTTTTCAAATCAATAAAAACCAAATTTAGTTGACAACTGAAAAATGAGTGTCCCAGGTGAATTGCCAAAGAAGGTGACCATAAGAGAATTGTGTGGACGTCTCGGTGTCAGCTTTTCGGCAACTCCCAATGAAGTTAAAAAGCGTTTTACTCCAAGCAAAGAGTTTTCCATCCTGATAAGGGTGGCAACGAAGAAATTAGCAAAAAGCTCAACGAAGCGTATCGTATCCTCACTGATGACGAATTAAGAGCACAACATGACGTTGTCAACGATGACGATGATATCCACGATTAAGATTTCGACGGTGGAATTATTACTGATAAAAAATACCTGACTTGCGGTCCCCTTCGTTCCAAAATCCTAAAGAAGAAGATTAAAAATTGGGTTGAATTGTTTGACACGCTAATCTTCAAAGATAACTTTTCCTCCTCCTTGTCAACCATTTTTGCAAAGGTCATCCAAGAAGAGAAGCAACAGGTAGATGACCAAGTAATGTTTTGCGATCTTTGCGAAAATGGTTTTGCCAATGAAGATGATCATTATGACAAAGTTATTTCCTGCTATGACGATTTTATCTTTGAGAACCATCAAGAATTTGAATACAGTCGGGATTCTATTTTCGCCAATCTCAGGTATCTTTTTAATTTAATCTTTTAGTTTTTCAACAATTGACAAAAAATTAACAATTCTTACAAACAAATGTAATAGTAAATGAATGAAAATTAACTTGAAAATTAATTGCATCCTGGAATTTAAATTTTAAAGAATTTTGTTGCAAAAAAGTTTGAATTAGGTTAGAAATATTTTTATTTCCGTGATTAGTTTTAAGAAGTCCAGCATATCTTTTTTATAAGAATGCCCTGATCAATCTGTCCGTTCGTATTTCGGTAGTATTACGGCACGGATTTTCGCTTCTTCTTTATGTACATTTGTTACAATGGTTTATCTTAATAATATAATCTGGTATCTGAATTTAATTTCAGGTCTGAAATGGGTGGATCAGAAGTTTTGGATTGGACACCAACTCTGTATTCGGAAAATACTGTTAATGAAGTTTGGCAAAATCCTCTATTAATGGAAATTCAGCAGAAATTCGATCAAAGTAGTTTGAAATCCAATTGGTATGAAATTGCTTGTGACGCTCTTGAGAATAGCGACACATTTATGGCAATGTGGGCTACAAAAACTGGTTCCCAGTTGAATTCTGATAAAGCTAATGATTTGTGGGTGAAAATTGGATTTAAAATATTCGACGAAGATCCTGAGTTGGCCCACGCGTGTTTCTTGTCCGGTTGCTGCGATTTGAAGTACATTGCGGATAAATTCTTTGCCGCTGGCCACCACAAAGGTGCAATAACGTACTACATTTACAGCTGCCCTATGGATAAGTTAATTGAAAAGGGAAAAGAAGTTTTGGAAGGAAGAAATGAAAACCGCCGTGAAGGATTTCTCTATCTGGCGATTTATTGCCATGTCCTGGAACAAATGGAAGACCATAATGATTTCGCTGTTGAGAAATTAATTAAAATCGTTGATACTGTTTGCTCGTTCTCAACGACAGCATTGAAAAGCTGTATGTATCGTGCAATTTTACTAAGGTATCCAGAAATTTTCTTTTCCCCGGAAACTCTTCCAATACACAATTATCTTCTGGATGATCTAAAAAGCAATTCGAATTTGGAATCTGCCAAAATTCTTCTGGCTGCTGCACATTTTCCAGAGCAAACTAACATTTCAGAAAACTTTATCGTCAAATATACAAAAAATGTCATTCAGAGGTTCCTAAGTTCCGGAATCGAAGTTACATTCATTGCCCTGAGTAAGCATTTGACTTTTGTGAACAGTAAAACAGTTGAAGCTCTGGAGGATTTCCTGAAAGATAAAGATTTCTCAAAATTTGGGAATGATATGAAGGCTATGTTGTTCCTGATACAAGCAGTTGTTTACAAAACAAAAGGAGAATATCAACTCACCTTGGAAAATATTGAAAATGCACTTGTAGCTTCTCCTGCTTCTTTGAATAAAGTCACTTCTTGTGTTGCTAATATTTTCCAAGACACAAAATGCCACGAAAACATTTTACTCGAGATGCTTTCCGACTTGGTGGAACTAAATAGAAATGTTTCAAAAAACCATGTCATCAATGTATCCAGATATCCATTCCTGCTAACCAAAACAGAACCTGAGGAGTTATTTAAATTTGCCAATATTTTTAAAATTGTTGGTAACTTGGCTACACTTAAGAAAAATGAAGCTGGAATCAGAAATCGCATCAAAAGTAATGTTGAATCTGCCCTATATTATTATGACCTTTCGAGTGGCGTCAACGATGCTACAAGTGTCATCGGAGTTTTGCTAATGTCCATGTCAAAATTTCTACAGGCAATATCCGTCTGTGTAATTCCAGCAAGAATTTTCGCGTATCGAAATGCTATTGCTGAAATTGGCGTCTCCGTTTTTTCAATTGCCATGAAATACGAAACTCCGTACATGAAAACTTACGTAGGACGCGTGGCAATGTCGATTTTGATTGAAGCCAATCAGAAATTGTCTCAGGCCATTTCAGGACAAGGGACCTCCAGTATGGGAAGTAATGGTGAAACGTTGAATCAAGTGCTCACATTGTTTCATGGAACGAAAACTGAAGTAGATCTGATTTCTAAACTGGATTTGCTAATCTTTGAAGGATTTCTAAGAGGAAACATGGAAATTGCCAAAGTAAACCCGATTATCATGACGAAAATGCACTCTGCCTTTGATATGGTTTACTTAGATATGATCGGAATACAATTTCTTCAGCATTTTTGGAACAAGAAAATAGGACATGGAACGTTTTCTTCAAAATTGCCGTATTACCTGTACGCTTATCATAGATTTGATGCTGTTTGGCACAAATGGTTTACCAGTGTGGATTTTGAGGAGGCGAGAAAAGATGCAATGGATGCTTTGCTTGAAAATAAAGGTTGGGATATTGAAGATGCACAAAGCCTTATGGATATTCCATTTATAAGAAGAACAACAGCAGGATGGTTGAACAATGCAAATTACGCACTCAACTTGGGTGTTCCAGAAAGCGAAACTTTTTCCCGTGTTGACGGTTACGAAATAAATTTTGATACTGGCGAAATTAAATTGCTGCTTTCGCAAGGACCAACTCGACTTTTTAGTTTGCAAGACGTGAACGAGGTATTTAATAAGGGGATAGTTTTCGCGTTCTTCACTCTAGACGAGCCAGATTGTAAAATGAACTCGCATCCTTTTTACAACGGTCGATATTTTCCTCAAAAGGCTCTTGAAGGTTCCAGTTTCCTTGACACAATGGCTTACGTAGATATTTTGCTGAAACAATTCACTCTGGGAGTGGAAATAAATTCCAAAAAATCTTATTTTGCAATGAGACAAAGCTCAGAATCAATGCTTAAACGATTACCGGAACATCTTAGAGGAATTGTGAAACCGATTGCTGACCGAAAGGATGAATCGACACTTTATGAGTCGGCGAACAGGTTTTGGATTGATTTCTCTGAAGGTGACATGGATGTATTCGTTGAGGAAAATGGTTCCCAGGTTTCTGTACTTTTCGGGGAAATGCCAGTGAAAGTCAAAAAACATCTTTTAAAAAGGGATGAAAACGGCGAACTTGTCGATGACAATGACAATAATAGAGATGATACCCCAGAAGGTCAATTTGCGGAAGAACTCACCGAAAATTACAACAGCATTGGAGAATATTTCCCAGAAATGCTAAGGTTGACAGAACTGATGAAACTGTGTGTTGCCAACAGACTATTAATTGGAATGTTTAAGAATATTAAGGAGGAAATCCATAAAATACAAACGGGCTGTGAATTCGCCGACAATATTAGATCCACAATCTTAGAATTTCTAAACCGATTGCCAACGTTTCCGAAGTGCACCGAATCAAACGTCGAAGCGGAACTGACAGGTGTCTTGCAGGCAAATAATGTTCAATTGCACCAAGTACATCCCCCGGAAGTCACCCGGGTTAAAAATCTTATAAGGGACCAACTGAAATTTGCAGATGAGCAACTAATGTCAAATGTAACAAGTGAACTGTCCAAGGCATTTAAAAGTCCATGCCATATTCTTCAACCGCATATATATGACTTCCTTCGAAGAAACCCCGCAAGTATCGACACTATAGTGGCCTTGTGTGTTTCTTCACACAAGGAATTTCAGATTAACAAGAAACAGCGACTCTGCGAAGAAATTGTCAATCTTGGAATTCAGCCTGAAAAGGAAGAAAATGATATCAAGGAATTGCTTGATAATGGAGAGGAAGAGAATTGCACTTGGTATCCTGCTGCTTTTCTTAGCAAAACTCTTTGGGTAACTCTAAAAATATTATTGCTTTAAAAAATACCGCAAATAAATAAATAACCTTTCCTTTAGGGTAAATTAATTTCGCTGGTGGATTAAAATTAATTTTCTTGGTGCGATATTCATTTTTAGTGAGCTAAATTCAGGTTGCAAGTTTTTGATGGTAGCTCCAAATAGCATATTGTCATAAAATATATCCTAACTATTTCTATTCTAACTATTCTTCTTTGATTGCAGAAAGATGAAAAACGAAGCCACTTTATCAGAATGCACGGAGGTGTTCTCATGAGCGCTGGAGTTAATTTTGTGAACACACCCGTGGCTACTCAACCTGGATCACGGGTAGCAATTTCTTCCGCTGAACTCTCAAGTGGAAATTCCGGTGGTGGATCTAAAAATGGTAAAAATTCTGGCGGCGGAGGTCGTGGAGGAGGTGGAAAATCCGGTGGAGGTGGTAGAGGCGGCGGCAGATCTGGAGGAGGAGGGAATTCCGGCGGTAGGTCTGGAGGAGGTGGAAATTCCGGCGGTAGGTCTGGAGGAGGTGGAAATTCCGGCGGTAGGTCTGGAGGAGGTGGGAATTCCGGCGGTAGCTCTGGGAGTTCTGGTTCAGGGGGTGGAAATTCCAGTGGACCACCTCCAAATGGTGAGAGACTGATTAACTTTAACATAACTTTATAGTGTACAAATAATACAAAAATAATGGAAAATACGATGAAAATGTAATAACTTTTTAGGAAATGGCAAGAAAATTAGCAAAAACTCGAACGCTTACCCGGGTGAAACTCTTTTGTACGTCCTGAAACCTGCAAAAGCTCTTAATTGCCAAGGAAAACTTGGAATAAGTTCTGTAGGCAAGAATAGTCAAGGGCAATCCATAAGAGCTGAAACGCAGGCTCGACGTCTAACAAGAAAAACAGGGGTACCACATGAAAGTAAAATTGTCAAGGTATTCCCTAACCGTGCTGCAGCCAAAAGTGTGGAAACCAAGGCTTACCAAGTATTCAGAAAACCAGGCGGGGACCCAGCTTACAATTATCCTTTAGAAAAGCAGAACCACGGAAGTCCGAAAAAGTGAGAGAAACGGAAATTGGAAGTACACAAACTATTTGTTGTTCTATTTCCATCACAATCTATTAGTTCTTCTATTTCTATCACAAATTATTAATTTTTCTATTTCTGTCCCAAACTATTTGTTTTTCTATTTCTATCCCAAACTATTTGTTTTTCTATTTTTATCACTATTTGTTTTGTTTACAGTTTAGTTTATCATAAAATATTAATTTGATGTTGCGTTTATCATAAACTATATTTCATTTCCATTGTTAATTAAATATGGTACTATAGATGTCATTAGTAAACACCATGAACATCATTAAACTGTTAATTAAATTTTCATCCCATGAACATCGGTGCATTGGAAATTCATCCCATTAACATTGCATGGTTCGCTATACATTCAAATTTTTTCATCCCATGAACATTAGTAAATTGCAATAAACTCAGAATATTCATCTAATATGACCGTGCAACATGAACTATAATAATCTCTACGATAAAATAATCACAAATAACACAAACAGTAAAATTGTGTTTTAAATTTGTAGTCATACATATAAGTAACAGTAACTACACCATTATAATATCGGTACAAATATAAACATAGTTTTCTTCATGTAGCAATTGCTGCCGAAGACCGGCTGAAATTTTATGTAGCATTTAAAATATTTAGGCCGGCAAATTTTTTCCTAAAGGCTAGGTGCCAATATTTTACTAAAGAAGTAGGTGCGCCAACATTTTACTTTACAGGGTGTATAAGGTGTAGATAAGAAATATTGGCGGAATTTGTTTATGCACAATGACTCATTTACACGCAATTATATTGGAGATATTTTTTGTGATAACACTTGTGTTTCTTCTGTCGTAAGTAAACTGAAATGATATTTGTTCATTAATCGCCAAAATTATTTCGTCCATATATAGATTACATATTATAAAATTTGAAAATGTAATTATTTCGCAGATTTATACAGCAAGCAACTGAAAATCAATATTTAGCAAACGTTTTAAAAAAATTTTTCTTTATTAATAAATTTGGTTCCATCATAATTGTTACACAAATGCATATGCAAAGAAGCAAAATCGTTTGACACTTTCGAAATAGGTCTCAAGTTCACCATAATTAATGACCAATACAATAAAACCATAACTAATAAAAATTCTTTCATAACTCCATAAAATATTAATAGGAAGAAAAATGTTATCTGCAGCAGCTTTAAAGTTCACAAAGAAATCGATATGTGTATAATCTACAATGCTTGGTTGACCAACCGTATTGAGAGGATAAGTAACCTGTAGCTCTAATTGTCACGCATGTGTCATAAACATAATGTCCTAAAGGCTGTCCCCGATCCCAGTTGCTGTAAACAAATGGCTGACCAACTCCTAGCCAAACATATCTGGACAAATGAAGTGGTGAGCCGCTGTTGGTGAAACGTCCAGATGTCCAAACAAAATTTCCTAATGCTTTAGAAAAAATTAAAATTAATTAGAAAATCATCAGTACTGTGCCTTATAAGTATATTTTCTTCATTTTTTTGGTGCCGCATGCCGTAAACACCGTAATTGCCGTAAATTACGTAACCACTTAGGGAAAAGGTTTTAATTTGGTGGTAGTGGTTAATTTACGGCATGTCGTAAATAATATCTATGCCGTATTTACAGAATTTACGGCCATAACTGCATGCTCGACACTCTGGACATGTCATACCTAATTCATTAGCATTGAGAACCAATGCTTGTCGGACATAGTTATCAAAATCAGGATCTTCGATTGATAGAAGGCTACCCCCAATTCGAAAGCATTCATTTTGAGCTTCTTGAAAGGTTCCAGAAATACTGCTAAGATATATCCTACGTCTGCCCAATACACCTCCGAAGGATTCAAGGCCTGGAGTCGATTCAGGAGGCGTCACATCAGTAAAATTGGCCAGCGTTATTTCTGCAAATTATATTTCAACGAGTTTCCAAAATTTATATTACTATTCATAAATTTGTGTAAAATTGATTTCTTTAATAGAGATTTACCATCAGTATCAGCACATAATCCAGTCCTAATAAAGGAAAGAACAGCCACGAAAACGAAAAATAAATAAAATGCAACCATTTTGCGAAATATTTGCCACAACTTCAGTCTGAAAACATTCAGATCTAATTGCAAATGTAAGTAATGCTAAATGACAGATTTTTCGTCAGTATTTATACCCTACTTTTGACATTTCGGATGCAAATTCTTTTTCATAGATTAAGCAAATTCCTTTATGAATTGATATTATGGTAATGTAGTTCTGGGAATCAGAAAGCAGTCCTACATTGTTATTTAAAAGGTGTATCAAAAATTCATTTCCTATTACATCATTAATTTTGTAAATCAGTGTTTTAATTTTGAGAGTTATTGAGTGTACTGCAGTTCAATGCACTACAAAAAGGTTTTGGTTCTGATAGAATCAATCCTACTATTGTCTACCGAATTATATTTTGGAACTCTCAATTTCACATTGATCACATCTCTTTTATTACACGTCCGTTGACATCTACTAAAAATTATGTGGCAGTTTATATTCATTGCAATATGATGCTGCAAGCATTTTCATCATCACTTCAAAATACAAAAATCATCACTTTTAGTATACGATTCGTATTTATTACAATAACATTAAATACACTTGTGAGGGCAGGCATAACTCATTTGCAAACAATCAAACAGAAGATATCTTTGATATAACACTGTTCATTAATAGAAAGGTTCTCATTGCCAAAACCATCATGCATGAAATACAAAGCATAAAATTAGCAGTTTTACAAGCACACAAGGAAAGTTTTCTAACAAATTCGATGGGATAAAAACAATAAATTCATTTTTGAATATAATTAATAATTTCCGTGTAATTATGACCATTATGTAACCCACATGCAACAGAACTAGCATATTCCCCAACATAACTTGCGTAGATCAATAGCTCTCATCTATATTTTATTTTGAGGTCTATGGTTTTGACAGAAATATAATTTCGATAATATATTCCGACAAACTGACCTATAAGAACAGTTTCCTTAATTATGTTTTGGATCTCACATCAGAATTTCACAACTGTATCGGAAATTAAAATCTCTAGTTGAATCGTTTGCCCATTTTCTCCATGTATTCACATTTCAGTATTCAGAGAAAAGTTTTCAAACCTTTATTTTCCCTTTAGGAGGAAATCATACAAAATGAGACTTTCAACGAACTGTGTAATGAAATAGTATTGCGCATATTGTGAGAAAGTCATCAAGGAACAAATAATTTATGTTTTTCAATTTTGTTTGTCAACTTTGTTAGCGAAATATAGGAAAAAATAATTAGTTAATGAGTTTGAATGCATTTGAATCCTTCGGAAAATAGTTCTTTTAGCTGATAATAATGACTACTATTACTTTAAGTTTTTAAACTGAATAAATTGCTTTAGGAATTACAAATATTTCATAAGTGATGAATACTTGGCTATTAAACATTCCTATTTCTCTTTAGTATCGTTCGTTGCCCCACTTTTAAGTTTCATTACATTATTCACTATTGTATACAGTAACCAAATGCATCCGTATTCAATTCTGACCTAATTTATACACAATGAAGTGTAGCACTTTACGGAACACCATCATTTCTCATTATTTCCCAGACGTCAAGCAAAATAGGTTGGGTAATGAGAGTGATAGAAACTATGAACCTATTGTAAAGATATTAATATAGTACTAATGCTAAAATGTCCCACAGACCCAAACAAACCACAAAGCAAGAAAATTAAATTCGACTTCGTTAGTAAACGTATTTATCACAGATATTTTGTCCGAGACTTATTTTATTTAAAGAAAGCCAAAAGCCAATTTTGAAACAGGAAAATGACATATGCATCTGTTAAGTTATCAGTAGAACTTAATGAGCCACGGAAAAAAACACAGCGTTGGGTTTGGGTCCAAACAGGCCGATTTGTACCCACAATAGAAAACATTGAAATTATATTTTGAAAATTCTCCCACAGAAATACCTTTAACATTTAAGGAGCGATAACCGTTGCTATAACTACTTTACTCCTATTTTCTTCGAATATTTACATTCAGTGTTCACAGCAAAGTTTCCAAACCTTTATTTTCCATTTAGAATTAAATCATTATCATACATAATGAGACTTTAAAGCATTGATTAATGAAAAAAAAGTTGTCAATTTTGTCAATTTTGAGTTAGCCAAGGTAGAGGAAAAATTAAAAAGTTAATGAATTTGAATGGATTTGAATCCACCCGAATCTAGAATTCGGATTGAATGTATTTTAGATAATTGGTGGACATTTCTTGTCACATTCTTCCTTGGTGGAAAATATTAAATCCCCAGCGGTCCTTGTGTGTGAACTGAGAACGTCGTGTTGAATACATTTTCCAGCTTGTATAATGAAGACCCAGTAAATCAACGGTCCCTCCGCTTCAGTTGTATTGCTTCCGACTTCGTAGTAAAGTGATGTCAAGCAGTTATCTATTTCAAAATAAGTTTAGTAAAATAGGATCCTGAATCTGACTGACATTAAAACTGGTAAAAGGAATAGTGTAATTAAAATGACCATTTGGTTTGTATTTCTTAAGGAGAATATGACAAGAGGAGCAGGAAGTCTCGCAATCTTTTATAGATCCATAGTTTCCATCACTGCGACACGAGTTGGGGGTCTCGGCGCACTTTGATTCGTTTGTGTTGAAGTAATAAGCAGTATACTTTTGTTTTTTGCAGGTATGTTGTACGTGATCCTCCAGGCAAGCTAATGGGAGTTAATTTCATTTTTGGGTTTTTGAACAAGTGCAAGGAGTATTAATATTGACTTTTATTATTATCTTACATGGACCGCAATGGATTGCATAAGTGGGAAGGGTCGTCACTTGAGCAAAATATGCCACAAACAACACTAAAAGTAATAAAATAAAAATGCGTTTTCTTGCAGCCATTTTCTGAACTGATAATGAGGCCTACAATTACTAAAAATGTTATAAATGTTAATGAATAAATAACATAACAGATATTTCAGTAGTGATGAATACTTGGCTAATAAACCCCATAAACATTATTATTGCAATTTAGTAGCGTTCATTGCCCTTTAGTGTTCCATTATATATTGTTCACTATTGTATACATACAGTAGTAGTAAAATATATCCGTATTCAATTCTGACGTAATTTATACTAACTACAGTGATGTTCAGCCCGTACTAGCCATAGGACACTTACAGTGTATAAAGAAGTACATATGTATTTAAAATTGCCCGTTTTGGCATGACGCAAGAAATCGAAACCAACACGTACAAACCATATTTCATTACGCACTGTAATCCCCACGGCTAGTACGGGCTGAACCTCACTGTATTACGCCACAGATTGCGTTTCTTTATGTTTGGATTTGTCTTTGCATGGTACCTACTTATCGTGCCAACCTAAACATTATGCTCTTGTTGTTTTACAGCACTTCAATAATAGTCAGGCGTTTATTCGCATTTCAATCAAAAAGTAGCCTCGTCTGTTATTATGTAGTACGTATTTGCATTTAAGTTCTTGCATGCTTGCTTTTACTTGTATGTCTCACTCTTAAATATAGGAATTAGTTAGTGCATGCCAATAAACATAATAGGTATTAATATATGGCTGCCATTTAAAGGTACCTCAAAAAAACTGAAATATAATCATTGAGATTGATTGACTTATAGGTTAATAGATTTATTTATAGCAATTAATAATTTGTGTTGTAATAATTGTTCCGTGATTTTTTGCTTAGAAATTATAAAATTATATTGTGAAATTGTAATTATTTACAAGCAGGCAGAACCGATAGCTGACTTGCTGTATGCGAAGTTTTATAATATACCCAATTTTGACATATTTCTTTAAAGTTTCATTAATTTAGAAGATAACATTCATAAACGATTGTTGGATGTACAATAATGACGTTAAATACGGATGAAATTTGGCTTTGCGAAGTGTATTTTAAGGTTTTGGATAATATACTATAATAATATGGGATAATATCCAATGTAGTTGTACGGTATCTAGATAATTGATTGGATATCATCTAGATATATTACATATTGGCTAAAAAGTTGGATACTACAATACTATCTAGTAATATAATATACTCCCCAATATTGTATTGTATACTATCTGTAGCATATACATAATAGCATGCATTTAAGACTTATTTAATTATAAAGAAAGCGAATTTTGAAACACAGGAAAATGAATATGCATCTGTTAAGTTAATAATACAATGAGCCACAGAAAAAATTGGAAAGTTGTTTGACAAAAATTAACACGTTCTTTAATCGTCATCTTCGTCATCATCATGCTTCCTGCAGTATGGAGGCTTTCCACGATAATTATCTTTGCATTTGCATCTGTAAACATTCTGGTCACAATCCTCGGAACCACTGTTGCACAATACTAAAAAGAATCAAGTTACATTTTTATGTAAAGCACTGTGATAGTCTGACTTTCAAAAACTGTGGACGGTTGCAATTTTCTATTTAGAAGTACCTGAGCCACATTGGAATGTGCATTTATTATTGACACATTGACTGAACGCCCGAGAAAACAACGTTTTCCACTCACTCATCCCCAATGAATGGTCACCACTTTTCTCCACACCTGTGACAAAGAAACAAGACCAGTTATTTGTGCATTTAATATTTTGATAATATAATCTTCAAAATTGGTGATGAGACTATAATATAGTGTTAGTAGTAGTAATAATTAAACATCCTAAACAGAATACCTGCCCTTGATGTGGAAACATAAAAGGCGCAGAAAATGAGCAGAATTACAAAGTATTTCGGCATTTTATAGGCAGTTTTCTATTTTTCTGGCACGGAGAAGATGAGAAGCTTCCATTCGAACAAAAATTCGGGCATGTATGATCATGAACGCTGCAGACCTTTTATATTTATCAAGATTGTTGTTTTTCTTCAGATTGCAAATAAAGTGCACACCTGGAGTTGAATAAAATATCAGTAGGTAATAGAAATACAAGAGGAATCCATAAAAATACCTAAATATTGTTTGAACGTTAAGTGAGTTACTTAGTGAATCAATCCAGGCATTTCAAAATGCCTAGTTCCCATATGTATTTTATATATCTGTACATCTTTGTTAATATTTAGAAATTCTGCAAAGCCACAGCATTACAATGTTTCACAATAATTTTGCACAGCATTAATCTGCATCTTCATCCCAAGCCAGTAATAAAATGCGAACAACAGACGCCGCAATTAACATGTTTATGTTCTTGTATGTTTAGCACTATGAAAAAGATTTTCCCATTTGAAGAATGACATAGCTTGGTTGCTTATATGCAAAAAGCTATTAAACGAAAGATTTGAAAAGAAATTCTATAAATAAATTTTGTCCTTTTTTGCTGTTCTGTATTTTTGTTTTACGCAACTTTGGCTGTAGGATAGATTGCGCAAAGAAGCTCCGTTTCTGTTAATTATGTCAGCAGACAGTTGCAGACTACAGACAAATTGCCAAATAAAAGAAATAAGGAGCATATTTCCAGAAAGTTTCAAATATCTTTTAATCCAATGGATAACTAGTGAATACTAATTACCCCCAATGTACTGTGCAATAATCTGCCTTGCAGTGCACGTTTAGTAAGACTTTTCTACTTATACTTTCCCAATACTACCAATTTCACATAACAAGTATACCCCGACCTTACATTTACGTGTACTATGTTATAATCATAATGACATTATAATTAGTCAATATCATTCACTAGTTGTTATCCATTGGATTAAAAGATATTTGAAACTTTCTGGAAATATGCTCCTTATTTCTTTTATTTGGCAATTTGTCTGTAGTCTGCAACTGTCTGCTGACATAATTAACAGAAACGGAGCTTCTTTGCGCAATCTATCCTACAGCCAAAGTTGCGTAAAACAAAAATACAGAACAGCAAAAAAGGACAAAATTTATTTATAGAATTTCTTTTCAAATCTTTCGTTTAATAGCTTTTTGCATATAAGCAACCAAGCTATGTCATTCTTCAAATGGGAAAATCTTTTTCATAGTGCTAAACATACAAGAACATAAACATGTTAATTGCGGCGTCTGTTGTTCGCATTTTATTACTGGCTTGGGATGAAGATGCAGATTAATGCTGTGCAAAATTATTGTGAAACATTGTAATGCTGTGGCTTTGCAGAATTTCTAAATATTAACAAAGATGTACAGATATATAAAATACATATGGGAACTAGGCATTTTGAAATGCCTGGATTGATTCACTAAGTAACTCACTTAACGTTCAAACAATATTTAGGTATTTTTATGGATTCCTCTTGTATTTCTATTACCTACTGATATTTTATTCAACTCCAGGTGTGCACTTTATTTGCAATCTGAAGAAAAACAACAATCTTGATAAATATAAAAGGTCTGCAGCGTTCATGATCATACATGCCCGAATTTTTGTTCGAATGGAAGCTTCTCATCTTCTCCGTGCCAGAAAAATAGAAAACTGCCTATAAAATGCCGAAATACTTTGTAATTCTGCTCATTTTCTGCGCCTTTTATGTTTCCACATCAAGGGCAGGTATTCTGTTTAGGATGTTTAATTATTACTACTACTAACACTATATTATAGTCTCATCACCAATTTTGAAGATTATATTATCAAAATATTAAATGCACAAATAACTGGTCTTGTTTCTTTGTCACAGGTGTGGAGAAAAGTGGTGACCATTCATTGGGGATGAGTGAGTGGAAAACGTTGTTTTCTCGGGCGTTCAGTCAATGTGTCAATAATAAATGCACATTCCAATGTGGCTCAGGTACTTCTAAATAGAAAATTGCAACCGTCCACAGTTTTTGAAAGTCAGACTATCACAGTGCTTTACATAAAAATGTAACTTGATTCTTTTTAGTATTGTGCAACAGTGGTTCCGAGGATTGTGACCAGAATGTTTACAGATGCAAATGCAAAGATAATTATCGTGGAAAGCCTCCATACTGCAGGAAGCATGATGATGACGAAGATGACGATTAAAGAACGTGTTAATTTTTGTCAAACAACTTTCCAATTTTTTCTGTGGCTCATTGTATTATTAACTTAACAGATGCATATTCATTTTCCTGTGTTTCAAAATTCGCTTTCTTTATAATTAAATAAGTCTTAAATGCATGCTATTATGTATATGCTACAGATAGTATACAATACAATATTGGGGAGTATATTATATTACTAGATAGTATTGTAGTATCCAACTTTTTAGCCAATATGTAATATATCTAGATGATATCCAATCAATTATCTAGATACCGTACAACTACATTGGATATTATCCCATATTATTATAGTATATTATCCAAAACCTTAAAATACACTTCGCAAAGCCAAATTTCATCCGTATTTAACGTCATTATTGTACATCCAACAATCGTTTATGAATGTTATCTTCTAAATTAATGAAACTTTAAAGAAATATGTCAAAATTGGGTATATTATAAAACTCCGCATACAGCAAGTCAGCTATCGGTTCTGCCTGCTTGTAAATAATTACAATTTCACAATATAATTTTATAATTTCTAAGCAAAAAATCACGGAACAATTATTACAACACAAATTATTAATTGCTATAAATAAATCTATTAACCTATAAGTCAATCAATCTCAATGATTATATTTCAGTTTTTTTGAGGTACCTTTAAATGGCAGCCATATATTAATACCTATTATGTTTATTGGCATGCACTAACTAATTCCTATATTTAAGAGTGAGACATACAAGTAAAAGCAAGCATGCAAGAACTTAAATGCAAATACGTACTACATAATAACAGACGAGGCTACTTTTTGATTGAAATGCGAATAAACGCCTGACTATTATTGAAGTGCTGTAAAACAACAAGAGCATAATGTTTAGGTTGGCACGATAAGTAGGTACCATGCAAAGACAAATCCAAACATAAAGAAACGCAATCTGTGGCGTAATACAGTGAGGTTCAGCCCGTACTAGCCGTGGGGATTACAGTGCGTAATGAAATATGGTTTGTACGTGTTGGTTTCGATTTCTTGCGTCATGCCAAAACGGGCAATTTTAAATACATATGTACTTCTTTATACACTGTAAGTGTCCTATGGCTAGTACGGGCTGAACATCACTGTAGTTAGTATAAATTACGTCAGAATTGAATACGGATATATTTTACTACTACTGTATGTATACAATAGTGAACAATATATAATGGAACACTAAAGGGCAATGAACGCTACTAAATTGCAATAATAATGTTTATGGGGTTTATTAGCCAAGTATTCATCACTACTGAAATATCTGTTATGTTATTTATTCATTAACATTTATAACATTTTTAGTAATTGTAGGCCTCATTATCAGTTCAGAAAATGGCTGCAAGAAAACGCATTTTTATTTTATTACTTTTAGTGTTGTTTGTGGCATATTTTGCTCAAGTGACGACCCTTCCCACTTATGCAATCCATTGCGGTCCATGTAAGATAATAATAAAAGTCAATATTAATACTCCTTGCACTTGTTCAAAAACCCAAAAATGAAATTAACTCCCATTAGCTTGCCTGGAGGATCACGTACAACATGCCTGCAAAAAACAAAAGTATACTGCTTACTATTATAACACAAAAGAATCAAAGTGCGCCGAGACCCCCAACTCGTGTCGAAGTGATGGAAACTATGGATCTATAAAAGATTGCGAGACTTCCTGCTCCTCCTGTCATATTCTCCTTAAGAAATACAAACCAAATGGTCATTTTAATTACACTATTCCTTTTACCAGTTTTAATGTCAGTCAGATTCAGGATCCTATTTTACTAAACTTATTTTCAAATAGATAACTGCTTGACATCACTTTACTATGAAGTCGGAAGCAATACAACTGAAGCGGAGGGACCGTTGATTTACTGGGTCTTCATTATACAAGCTGGAAAATGTATTCAACACGACGTTCTCAGTTCACACACAAGGACCGCTGGAGATTTAATATTTTCCACCAAGGAAGAATGTGACAAGAAATGTCCACCAATTATCTAAAATACATATCTATTT
>JABJWA020000151.1:0-34507 GCA_020352615.2 Yoshiicerus persimilis | reverse complement strand
TGAAGGGTTCAGACGCAGGTGATCGCCGAGTGAACTCAGGTCGCAAAAGCGAACTAGCCTGCGAGTCTGGATGGTCAAACGCAGGAATGCGCAGAGCGAAGTCAGTGGATGCAGAGCGGAATCTTGCCACAGAATGGCAATTTTATTTCAAACTACTGTACCATGCGAATGATCTTTGAATGCTTTGGGGTAGGTTATACAGAACCTTTCAAGGGATCAAACTCGGGAGCAAGTATAGACATCATACAGAGAGAGGGTATTTTATATCCCTGGATTTCAAGGTGAGTTAAGTGTTAATTTATCAGGACAAGTATATTATTATATGATTAATTAATTATCAGGATAAACTTTGTGTCTTCTGTGTTCTCGCCAGTTAGAGAGCACAGGGGGTTTCAGCATTGCTGGAACGGGCAGGAACTTTCCGCGAGGATAACCACGCATAAGTTTATAGTGTGTCTTCTGTGTTCTCGTCAGTAGAGAGCACAGGGGGTTCCAGATACAGCTGGAACGGGCAGGAACTTTCCGTGAGGATAACCACACACACAGGCAGGAGGAGTCCGGTGATTAGCCTCAGATAGGAATTTTCACCGTTATCAGGGAATGTGCTCGGGGTTACTCCACTCGGGGCATTCCATAAAATGAACTCAGATAATAATGTTTGTTACACGCTAACATCTAACATAATATGTACAGTTTATACTTTATTATGTTATCAGGCAGTTAATACCTCAGGTAGGTATCAGATCAGGTAGATCATCAGGATGTTCCCCTCGATCACTAAGTTATCAGGATATAGTCTAGTTTTCAGGACTATACAGTTATCAGGTCAGGCAGGTATAAACCCTTTATGGGTAAGGTTAAGCTTGGCGATCATAGGATCCCCGAGATTGCCAAAGTAGGCATGGCGACCCTAGGTTCCCTGAGGTTGCCAACAGTAGGTTGGGCTGGAGCTCACTGAGACATTATGTCTCATCCCATTCCTTCTGATGCAGGTTCACAGGTTGCACGCAGCAAGGGTAAGGAGAAAGCTATGGACTGAGCGTGCTGGTTTTCTGATGTTTCAGTTATTCTGTATTCAGATGTTGTATTATGATGTATAATTATCAGAAATGGATATGTATAAACACTTGGATGTATTATTACTATGTGATGTAATATTATGATGAAACTTTCAGTATTGTAAATTAATGTATCCAGTACGAAATTTAATACTCGTATAAGATCCTAGGCAATCTTTATATGGGTGTTACAATTTGGTATCAGAGCAGGTCGATTCAGATCGTGCCTTGGGTCATTAAAATACAATCCAAGTATGTGGACCTTTTGGATCCAGGACATTATTCTAAATGTTATATCTGGTTGAAACTGATCACTTTGACTTGTATATGACAGCTAGGATAAGATGTCTGGGAGAGAAGAGGTCCAGGAAGGCCTAGAATGAATCAGGCTAATGAGGAAGCAGGAGGAGATCCTAACATGAATTTTTGGGCTCAGATGATGCAACAGCAGCAAGCGTTGCAACAACAATATCAGGAGCAACAGGCTCAGACTGCATTACAGCATCAGCAGATGATGCTTATGATGCAACAGCAAGCCCAACAGCAGGCCCAGTCTCAGCATCAATGGATGGAAATGATGCAGCAGGGCAAGGGTTCATCAGCAGCCTCCACCACCTCCAGTGGTTGGTAATCCAGTTTTCCGGGAATTTAATAGAAATCACCCTCCGGAGTTCAATGGAGAAGGTGATCCCCAGGAAGCCAAGAAAGTGGATAAAACAGATGGAAAAGATCTTCCGGATGGCTGAGTGTCAGAAGCTGATAAAGTGGTGTATGCCACGAATCAATTCAGAGGCGCAGCGGAAGATTGGTGGGAATCTGCTCAGCGCAGGATGTTGGCAAATGATATAGAAGTGAACTGGTTAAACTTCAAGGAGGTGATGCTGGAGAAATATTTACCTTTGTCTTACAAGGTGAAGAAAGGAACAAGAATTTCTCGAATTGAAACAGGGTTCATGTCCGTTACGGATTTCACTAAGAAATTCGAGGAGTTGTCGTATTATTCTACTCACAATGAGTACGCAGGAAATGAAAATGGAAAATGAATCATATAAGCGAGGCTTGAGGGGCGAAATTGACACCGCAGTGAGTCTTCAGAGGAACACAAGTTATGATGAGCTGGTTCATGATAGTTTGATTGCTGAAGCGGGTTTTGCAAAGACCGCTAAGAGAAAGGTCGTAGCTTTCGAGAAGAAGAAAGGGCAGATTTCAAGATAAATACCATGACAAGTTGAAGCCAAAGGGCTCCCCTCAGAGGGAAAGCAATCATACTCTCCACGGCTAACCTAGAAATCCTACTTGTAAGACATGTGGGAGATGCCATCAGGAGAATGTATGGAAGGTGCTAATGTTTGCTTACGGGTGCAAGCAACCCGGACACTTTTTGCGAGATTGCCCCAATAGGCGGGGTAAAGGGAAGCGGCTGAAGGAACTACAACAAGTAAAGGCAGGGTGTATTCCCTTGATGGTCGGAAAGCTCTGGCAATGAAGATTTAATTGCTGGTATGTGCTATCTTGGTCAGAATCCAGTTAAAGTTCTTTTTGATTGTGGTGCATCGTGTTCTTTTATTTCATATAAGTGTGTAGAAACACTACAGTTACCTATGTCACCATTGATTCCTCCTATGACGGTATCTACCGCTACAGAAGGCGGAGTCGTAGCAAGTTATGTATGTGAGAATTGTCCTATCACGTATCCAGTAAGACGTACTATATAGATTTGGTGTGTCTTCCCATGGTACAACTTGATGTGATTCTAGGAATGGATTGGCTCTCCGCTAATCATGTGTATATCGGATGTGCTGAAAAGAGTATCTTATGCCAACAAGTGATACAACTGAAGGTGTGGCTTTATCCGAATTGATTAATCGTACCCATCAGTTAATTCAGTTTATTTGTGCTCAGGATAGGGGTTTTTATGTGATGGTTACTGTGACATCAGAATCAGAGCTGAGTCCCAGTGACATTCCAGTTGTTAATAATTATCTAGATGTTTTTCCGTCTGAGATAATCAGTTTACCCCCAGAACGTGAAGTTGAGTTCTCTATTGACCTCATTCCAGGATCGGAACCAGTATCTGTGGCGCCGTATAGGATGTCACCATCAGAGCTTAAGGAATTGAAGTCCCAGTTAGAGGACTTGAATTCAGAAACATTTTATCAGGCCTAGTGTGTCACCTTGGGGTGCACCAGTTTTGTTGGTTAAGAAGAAGGATGGTAGTATGAGATTGTGCATAGACTACCGCCAGTTGAATAAGGTAACTATAAGAATAAGTATCCTCTTCCAAGGATTGATGATCTTTTAGATCAGCTCAAGGGAGCAACAGTATTTTCTAAGATTGACCTCAGATCCGGATACCACCAGATTCGTATCAAGTCATCAGATGTGTCCAAGACAGCGTTCAGAACACGTTATGGACATTACGAATTCCTAGTTATGCCTTTTGGAGTGACTAATGCCCCAGCAGTGTTTATGGACTACATGAACAGAATTTTTCAGCCTTATCTGGATCAGTTTGTGGTAATCTTTCATTGATGATATTTTGATTTATTCAAAGGACCCTCAGGAACATGCCCAGCATCTGGAGATTGTTTTGAACATTCTCAGAGAAAAGCAGTTGTATGCCAAATTCAGTAAATGTGAATTTTGGTTGTCAGAAATCAAGTTTTTGGGTCATGTATCTCTCAAGGAGGAGTGTCAGTGGACTCATCGAAAGTTGAAGCTGTCCTTAATTGGGCCAGACCAAGAATGTGACTGAAGTTAGAAGCTTCTTGGGCTTAGCAGGTTACTACCGAAGATTTATTATGAGGTTTTCTCAAATTGCTTTGCCTTTGACACGTCTCACTAGGAAGGAGGTGCCCTTCGTGTGGGACGAGGAGTGTGAGAAGAGCTTCAGAACTTTGAGGAAGAAATTATCTAAGGCTCCAGTGTTAGCAATACCGGATCCCGACAAGAGATATGTTGTATATTGTGATGCGTCCTCTAAAGGACTGGGTAGTGTGCTCATGCAGGAAGGGAATGTAATAGCCTATGCTTCTCGACAACTTAAATCTCATGAGGAGAATTACCCCACTCATGACCTTGAGTTGGCAGCTATAGTTTTTGCTTTGAAAGTATGGAGGCACCATTTATATGGAGCGCAGTTTGACTTGTTCAGTGACCATAAAAGCTTAAAGTATTTGTTTGATCAACGGGAATTGAACATGAGGCAGAGAAGATGGATGGAATACTTGAAAGATTTTGATTTTGATTTAAAGTATCATCCAGGAAAGGCGAACGTAGTTGCTGACGCCTTAAGCAGGAAGTCCTTGGTGAGAGCAGAAGTGTGATGCACACTTGTGGTTGTATGAGAAATTCAGAGATCTAATCTCAGTGTCACAGAGATGGACAATGGCATTTTGTTGCAAAGACTAGAGATCACTTGTGATTTGCGGTCCAGAATCGCACAGGCTCAAGGATTGGATATGGACCTTCAGAGAAGGAGTCGGACAATCAGAGTTTTCAAGGGCATCAGATGGCACGTTACTGTTTGAAGGTAGGGTCTGTGTTCCAATGATGCTAATTTGAAGAGGTTAATTTTGGAAGAGGCACACAAGAGTAGTTTCAGTATCCATCCGGGTACCACTAAAATGTATCAAGATTTAAAAAGGGATTATTGGTGGCCTGGGATGAAGACCGATATTGTGGAATTTGTATCGCGATGTATTGTGTGTCAACAAGTAAAGATTGAACACCAGAGGCCTGCAGGGATGCTAGTACCATTGGAAATTCCTCAGTGGAAATGGGAAGAGATATCTATGGATTTTGTAAGTGGATTACCTCGAACTCAGCGAGGACATGATTCAATTTGGGTAGTTGTCGACCGGTTAACCAAGTCTGCTCACTTTTTACCGGTTAGGACTACATACAAGGCTGCTCAGTATGCAGAGTTGTTTATTGCAGAGATTGTGAAACTGCATGGTGTTCCAACTAGTATTGTTTCGGATAGAGATCCAATCTTTACCTCTCACTTTTGGAAAGCTTTTCAAAGGGCTTTAGGAACGAGGTTAAAGATGAGTACGTCCCATCATCCTCAAACAGACGGTCAGTCCGAGAGAACTATTCAGACATTGGAGGATATGTTACGTGCATGCATCTTAGAAGATGGAGGAAGTTGGAATAATCATCTGCCTTGATTGAATTTTCTTACAACAATAGTTACCATTCCAGTATAGGAATGGCACCTTACGAGGCATTGTATGGCAGAAAGTGTAGACACCACTTTGTTGGGCAGAGGTCGGAGACAAGAGTATTCTGGGACCCGAAATTATTCAGGAGACTACTCTAAAGATCAAATCTATTCAGGATAAGATGAGAACTGCTCAGAGTCGTCAGAAGAGTTATGCGGACAAGAGGCGAAGGCCTTTAGAGTTCGAAGTGGGAGATCACGTATTCCTGAAGGTTACACCTAAGTTGGGTTTACGTGGCGTTTTCAGGACGAAGAATTGTGTCCAAGATTTATTGGGCCATTTCAGATACTTAAACGCGTCGGTCCAGCAGCTTATCAGTTGGCGCTGCCACCGGCTATGTCAGGATTGCATGATGTTTTCATGTCTCTCAGTTGAGGAAATTCATTCCAGATCCTTTTCAACCGGTAGAGTTGGAAACTATTGACTTGAGATCAGATTTAACTTTTCAGCCAGAACCAGATCAGATTGTTGATCGTGATGTCAAGTCTTAAGGAACAAGGAAATTCCAATTGTCAAGGTTGTATGGAAAGGTTCTCCCGACGGTGAAGCCACTTGGGAGCTAGAATCAGAGATGCAAGAGAGCTATCCGCATCTATTTTCAGGTAATTTCTAAATTTCGAGGACGAAATTTCTTTAAGGGGGGTAGATTGTAATATCCCGCTCAGACGTAACTTTTATCGTTATTAGAGGATTTATGAGAGAGTAGTGGCAAAGTTGTAAATATGAGAGGAATGGGTATATAAGGAGATAAGTATGAAATTATTCATTTATGCCATTCCTTTTCTCTCACTAAACAAGCAGATTTTTCTCTCCCTCTCTCTCTAGAACTCGGTCACAGCATCAGCAGCTTGATCATCAGTTTCCTTCCCTGAATTCTGGAGTTGTAAGCAAGCAAGCAAGTTTGGGGAAAGTTGAAGCAAGTGGGAAGCTTGAGGAAAAAGTAAGACCAAGCTAGGGTTTTGGAAAGGAAAGCCTGTCAGAATCAGCACAATACTAAGTGAGTTCCATAGAGTAGCAGTACCCTTGTGGGTTTAATTGTGTGAGGATTATAACTGAAATTTCTAAGTTATTAGGAAAGAAAGTTAGTTTTCCCCTATTATGATTTTATGCTTGATCCGTGTTAATCCTCCAGTACAGTACGTTTTTAGAGTTTAAAAATGAGTCCCTGGCATGTTTTAAAGATCACTGAGCAGTTGGGTATTCAAGTTTTAAGATTAAACAAGTTTTTCAGAAAAATCTGGGTTCTGCTACAGTCGCAGAGCGACGCCAAGGTCGCAAAGCGAAGTAGCAGAGTTTTGCTACTGCCTATCTTCGCCTAGACATCGCCTAGGCCTCGCACTGCGAAGTAGTCAGAAGCTGAGTTCGCAGAGCAAAGCTTTCAGACGCTCTGCGAAGCTTCAGAGCTGACTTCAGACTGAAGGTTCAGACGCAGGTGATCGCAGAGCGACACTCAGGTCGCAAAGCGAACTAGCCTGCCAGAGTCTGAAGGTTCAGACGCAGGATTTCGCAGAGCGAAGTCAGGGGATCGCAGAGCGAACTTGCCCAGAATGGCATTTTATTTTCAAACAACTGTACCATGCCAATGATCTTTGATATGCTTTGGGGTAGGGTTATACATGAACCTTCAAGGATTAACTGGGACAAGGATAGATATCATACAGAGAGATGGGTATTTAATCCATAAGTTATCAAGTAGTTAAGGGTTAGTTTTCAGGTCCCCTTAACTAAGCAGAATAGTATGTACTCAATTAAGCGTACAGAGTACAGGAATATATTATAGTATTGTATTCAAGCCTAGATAGGCATAAGGGGTTAGATACCTAACACGATTTAATTGGCTTATGAGAACGGGAAGTTAGAACCTTATAGTATAGGTAGAGTCAGCATATGTTATATGTAGTTTAAGTGTGCATCAGATATGCACAGTCCAGACAATGCACAGGAGGTATTGCTGATAGCAGCAGAAACGGGCAGATATTCCGTGAGTGAGTATCAGACATACATAACGACAAGAGGAGTCCGGTGATTAGCCTCAGATAGGAATTTTCACCGGTTATCAGGGGAATGTGCTTCGGGGTTACTCCACTCGGGGGCATTCCATAAAATGAACTCAGATAATAATGTTTGTTACACGCTAACATCTAACATGTATGTACAGTTTATACTATTTATGTTATCAGTCAGTTATATACCTCAGATAGGTATCAGATGGTGATCATAGGTGTCCCCGTCGATCACTAAGTTATCAGGATATAGTCTAGTTTCATGGACTATACAGTTCAGGTCAGAGTAAAACCCTTTATGGGTAAGGTTAAGCTTGGCGATCATAGGATCCCCGAGATTGCCAAAGTAGGCATGGCGACCCTAGGTTCCCTGAGGTTGCCAACCGTAGGTTGGGCTGGAGCTCACTGAGACATTATGTCTCATCCCATTCCTTCTGATGCAGGTTCACAGGTTGCACGCAGCAAGGGTAAGGAGAAAGCTATGGATTGAGCGTGCCGGTTTTCTGATGTTTCAGTTATTTGTTTAAGATGTTGTATTATGATGTATATTATCAGAAAAGGATATGTATAAACACTTGGATGTATTATTACTATGTGATGTAATATTATGAGATAACTTTTCAGTATTGTAAATTAATGTATCCAGTACGAAATTTTAATACTCGTATAAGATCCTAGGCAATCTTTATATGGGTGTTACAATTTGGTATCAGAGCAGGTCGATTCAGATCGTGCCTTGGGTCATTAAAATACAATCCAAGTATGTGGACCTTTTGGATCCAGGACATTATTCTAAATGTTATATCTGGTTGAAACTGATCACTTTGACTTGTATATGACAGCTAGGATAAGATGTCTGGGAGGAGAAGAGGTCCAGGGAGGCCTAGAATGAATCAGGCTAATGAGGAAGCAGGAGGAGACCCTAACATGAATTTTGGGCCAGATGATGCAACAGCAGCAAGCGTTGCAACAACAATATCAGGAGCAACAGGCTCAGACTGCATTACAGCATCAGCAGATGATGCTTATGATGCAACAGCAAGCCCAACAAGGCCCAGTCTCAGCATCAATGGATGGAAATGATGCAGCAGGGACAAGGAGTTCCAGCAGCAGCCTCCACCGCCTCCAGTGGTTGGTAATCCAGTTTTCCGGGAATTTAATAGACATCACCCTCCGGAGTTCAATGGAGAAGGTGATCCACAGGAAGCCAGAAAGTGATAAAACAGATGGAAAAGATCTTCCGAATGGCTGAGTGTTCAGAAGCTGATAAAGTGGTGTATGCCACGAATCAATTCAGAGGCGCAGCGGAAGATTGGTGGGAATCTGCTCAGCGCAGAATGTTGGCAATGATATAGAAGTGAACTGGTTAAACTTCAAGGAGGTGATGTTGGAAAATATTTACCTTTGTCCTTACAAGGTGAAGAAAGGAACAAGATTTCTCGAATTGAAACAGGGTAACATGTCCGTTACGGATTTCACTAAGAAATTTGAGGAGTTGTCATATTATTCTACACACAATGAGTACGCGGAAATGAAAACTGGAAGATGAATCAATATAAGCGAGGCTTGAGGGGCGAAATTGACACCGCGTGAGTCTTCAGAGGAACACAGGTTATGATGAGCTGGTTCATGATAGTTTGATTGCTGAAGCGGGTTTGCTAAGACCGCTAAAGAAAAGGCTGTAGCTTTCGAGAAAAGAAAGGCAGATTTCAAGATAAATATCATGACAAGTTGAAGCCAAGGGGTCCCCTCAGAGAGGAAAGCAACCATACTCTCCACGGTCAAATCCTAGCTAATCTATAAGACTGTGGGAAATGCCATCAGGAGAATGCATGAAGGTGCTAAGTGTGTGCTACGGGTGCAAGCAGCCGGACACTTTTGCGAGAATTGCCCAGATAGCGAGGAAAGGAGCGGCTGAGGAACTACCACTAGAAGGGCAGGGTGTATTCCTTGATGGTCGGAAAGCTCTGGCAATGAAGATTTAATTGCTGGTATGTGCTATCTTGGTCAGAATCCAGTTAAAGTTCTTTTGATTGTGGTGCATCGTGTTCTTTTATTTCATATAAGTGTGTAGAAACACTACATTACCTATGTCACCATTGAATCCTCCTATGACGGTATCTACCGCTACAGAAGGCGGAGTTGTAGCAAGTTATGTATGTGAGAATTGTCCTATCACGGTATCCAGTAAGACATACTATATAGATTTGGTGTGTCTCCCATGGTACAACTTGATGTGATTCTAGGAATGGATTGGCTCTCCGCTAATCATGTGTATATCGGATGTGCTGAAAAGAGTATCTTTATGCCAACAAGTGATACAACTGAAGGTGTGGCTTTATCCGAATTGATTAATCGTACCCATCAGTTAATTCAATTTATTTGTGCTCAGGATAGGGGTTTTTATGTGATGGTCACTGTGACATCAGAATCAGAACTAGAGTCCCAGTGACATACCAGTTGTTAATGATTATCTAGATGTTTTTCCGTCTGAGATAATCAGTTTACCCCAGAACGTGAAGTTGAGTTCTCTATCGACCTCATTCCAGGATCGGAACCAGTATCTGTGGCACCGTATAGGATGTCACCAGCAGAGCTTAAGGAATTGAAGTCCCAGTTAGAGGACTTGATTCAGAAACATTTTATCAGGCCTAGTGTGTCACCTTGGGGTGCACCAGTTTTGTTGGTTAAGAAGAAGGATGGTAGTATGAGATTGTGCATAGACTACCGCCAGTTGAACAAGGTAACTATCAAGAACAAGTATCCTCTTCCAAGGATTGATGATCTTTTAGATCAGCTCAAGGGAGCAACGGTATTTTCTAAGATTGACCTCAGATCAGGATACCACCAGATTCGTATCAATCATCAGATGTATCTAAGACAGCGTTCAGAACACGTTATGGACATTACGAATTCCTAGTTATGCCATTTGGAGTGACTAATGCCCCAGCAGTGTTTATGGACTACATGAACAGAATTTTTCAGCCTTATCTGGATCAGTTTGTGGTAATCTTCATTGATGATATTTTGATTTATTCAAAGGACCCTCAGGAACATGCTCAGCATCTGGAGATTGTTTTGAACGTTCTCAGAGAAAAGCAATTGTATGCCAAATTCAGTAAATGTGAATTCTGGTTGTCAGAAATCAAGTTTTTGGGTCATGTATCTCTCAAGGAGGAGTGTCAGTGGATCATCAAAGTTGAAGCCGTCCTTAATTGGGCCAGACCAACGAATGTGGCTGAAGTTAGAAGCTTCTTGGGCTTAGCAGGTTACTACGAAGATTTATTATGAGGTTTTCTCAAATTGCTTTGCCTTTGTCACGTCTCACTAGGAAGGAGGTGCCCTTCGTGTGGGACGAGGAGTGTGAGAAGAGCTTCAGAGACCTTGAGAAAGAAATTATCTAAGGCTCCAGTGTTAGCAATACCAGATCCCGAGAAGAGATATGTTGTTTTTGTGATGCGTCCTCTAAAGGACTGGGTAGTGTGCTCATGCAGGAAGGGAATGTAATAGCTTATGCTTCTCGGCAACTTAAGTCTCATGAGGAGAATTACCCCACTCATGACCTTGAGTTGGCAGCTATAGTTTTTGCTTTGAAAGTGTGGAGGCACCATTTATATGGAGCGCAGTTTGACTTGTTCAGTGACCACAAAAGCTTAAAGTATTTGTTTGATCAACGGGAATTGAACATGAGGCAGAGGAGATGGATGGAGTACTTGAAAGATTTTGATTTTGATTTAAAGTACCATCCAGGAAAGGCGAATGTAGTTGCTGACGCCTTAAGCAGGAAGTCCTTGGTGTAGAGCAGAAGTGTTGATGCATACTTGTGGTCTGTATGAGAAAGTTTAGAGATCTTAATCTCAGTGTCACTGAGATGGACGATGGCATTTTGTTGCAAAGATTAGAGATCACTTGGATTTGCGGTCCAGAATCGCACAGGCTCAAGGATGGATATGGACCTTCAGAGAAGGGTCGGTCAATCAGAGTTTTCAAGGCATCAGATGGCACGTTACTGTTTGAAGGTAGGTCTGTGTTCCAATGATGCTAATTTGAAAGGTTAATTTGGAAGAGGCACACAAGAGTAGTTTCAGTATCCATCCGGGTACCACTAAAATGTATCAAGATTTAAGAAGGATTATTGGTGGCCTGGGATGAAGAAGATATTGTGGAATTTGTATCGCGATGTATTGTGTGTCAGCAAGTAAAGATTGAACACCAGAGGCCTGCAGGGATGCTAGTACCATTGGAAATTCCTCAGTGGAAATGGGAAGAGATATCCATGGATTTTGTAAGTGGATTACCTCGAACTCAGCGAGGACATGACTTCATTTGGGTAGTTGTCGACCGGTTAACCAAGTCTGCTCACTTTTTACCGGTTAGGACTACATACAAGGCTGCTCAGTATGCAGAGTTGTTATTGCAGAGATTGTGAAACTGCATGGTGTCCAACTAGTATTGTTTCTAGATAGAGATCCAATCTTTACCTCTCACTTTTGGAAAGCTTTTCAAAGGGCTTTGGGAACGAGGTTAAAGATGAGTACGTCACATCATCCTCAAACAGACGGTCAGTCCGAGAGAACTATTCAGACATTAGAGGATATGTTACGTGCATGCATCTTAGAAGATGGAGGAAGTTGGAATAATCATCTGCCTTTGATTGAATTCTCTTACAATAATAGTTACCATTCTAGTATAGGAATGGCACCATATGAGGCATTGTATGGCAGAAAGTGTAGAACACCACTTTGTTGGGCAGAGGTCGGAGATAAGAGTATTTTAGGGACCAGAGATATTCAGGAGACTACTCTAAAGATTAAATCTATTCAGGATAAGATGAGAACTGCTCAGAGTCGTCAGAAAAGTTATGCGGATAAGAGGCGAAGGCCCTTAGAGTTCGAAGTGGGAGATCATGTATTCTTGAAGGTTACACCCAAGTTGGGTTACGTGGCGTTTTCAGGACGAAGAAATTGTGTCCAAGATTTATTGGGCCATTTCAGATACTTAAACGCGTCGGTCCAGCAGCTTATCAGTTGGCGCTGCCACCGGCTATGTCAGGATTGCATGATGTTTTTCATGTCTCTCAGCTGAGGAAATTCATTCCAGATCCTTTTCAACCGGTAGAGATTGGAAACTATTGATTTGAGATCAGACTTAACTTTTCAGCCAGAACCAGAACAGATTGTTGATCGTGATGTCAAGTCCTTAAGGAACAAGGAAATTCCAATTGTCAAGGTTGTATGGAAAGGTTCTCCCGACGGTGAAGCCACGTGGGAGCTAGAATCAGAGATGCAAGAGAACTATCCGCATCTATTTTCAGGTAAATTCTAAATTTCGAGGACGAAATTTCTTTAAGGGGGGTAGATTGTAATATCCCGCTCAGACGTAACTTTAATTGATGTTAGAGGATTTATGAGAGAGTAGTGGCAAACATGTAAATATGGAGAGAAGATTTTAAATAAGGAAAACATGAGATATTTCTCATATTTCCTCTTCCATTCTCTCTCAAACCAGCTGATTTCCTCCTCCCTCTCTCTCTAATTTTCGAGCATCATCATCAGCACCACCATCCTTCTAATCATCATCCAATCTTGTGGAATCTTGGCTAGCAAGCTTAATTTAAGGAGTTAGAACAAGAAGAAGTTAAGGAAAAGTAAGAAAGGATCAAGAGATCAAGCTAGGATTTTGAAGTTAAAGCTTAACCAGCACCAATCCAGTTCTGAGGTGAGCTCCACAGGGTTTTAGAACCCACTATGAGTGAGGATTACAACTGATTTTATAAGTTATTAAGGAATTAATAGTTAGTTGCCCCTATTTTAATTCTATCCTTGATCCTGTTTATTCCTTGTGTTCAGTATGTTTTAGAGTCTTATAATGAGTCCCTGTTGTGCTATCAAAGATCACTGGGTAGTGGGTATTAAGTTTTAAAACTGAAAACATGTTTTTCCAGAAAATTCTGAGTTCTGCTACAGTCGCAGAGCGACGCCAGGGTCGCAAAGCGAAGTAGCAGAACCCAGCCACTGCCTAGCCATCGCCTAGACCTTTGCACTGCGAAGTGTATCAGAAGCTGAGTTCGCAGAGCGAAGTTTTCACGCTCTGCGAAGCTTCAGACTCAGGAAAACAGGTTCTGAAGGTTCAGACTCTGAACTTCAGGGTCTGAAGGTTCAGACGCATAACTTCGCAGAGCGAAGTCTGGGGGTCGCAGAGCGAAATCACCCAGAATGGCATTTTTATTTTAAAACAACTGAGCCATGCTACGATCTTTGATATGCTTCGGGGCAAGAATACTTATGAACTTTCAAGGACTAATATAGGATGAGGATAGACATATTAATGAGAGATGAACATCTTGATTTATAAGTTAATATAGAGAAGTTAAGGGCTAGTTTTGGGTTTATCCCTTACTAAGCAAATTTATGCACTCATTAAGTATGTGCAGCACAAGAATGATACAATATTCAAGATCAGAACCTTTATAGGTTAAGCACTTAAGAACTACTAACTTAAAGAATAAGAACAAGTTAAGATATTTTATAAGATTATGTTGACGTGTTCATCAGACTCCGGGATACGCCAGATGAGATTTCTCCGAAAGGGCTATCCACACGTAAGTTAAAAGATTAAGCATGTCCAGCAGGCTCCGATTATGCCGGATGGGACTTCACCGAGAGGGTTGTCCACATGAAAGGTTAAGTTGTGTCCAGCAGGCTCCGGATTATGCCGGATGGGACTTCTTCGAGAGGGTTGTCCACACAATGATAAGAGGAGTCCGGTGTTAGCCTGATATGATAGGAATTTCACCGGTATGATGGGAGATGTACTTCGGGGTTACTCCACCCGGATGCACTCCGTAAAATGAACCAAGATAATGTAATGTTTGTTCAACGCTAACTTCTGACTTAAAGATTAAGGAAATGAATATGTAAATGTATATTATGGTAAGAGGAAAGATATGAAGCGATCCTAGTTTTCGCTTGATCGCGAGATATGTTGAGAATGACGGCGATCATAGGTATCCCAAGATTTCCAAAGTTAGTGCATGGCGACCCTAGGTTTCCCCGAGGTTGCCAATAGTAGGTAAGGCCGGAGCTCACTGAGACTTTATGTCTCATCCTTTCCTTCTGGTGCAGGTTCACAGGTAGCACGACGCAAAGGTAAAGAGCATGTTTTGGATTGATCGTGCTGACTTCTTTGTTTATGGACATTTATTTTCAGATGATGTAACATGATGTAAATTATCAAGAATATGTTGTATTCGATTTCAGTTTGTACTAATGACCTGAGTTATGTATAAATAAATGTAAACCTTCTGTATTGTATTTAATGTATTTTGGGCTGAGCTCACTCGAGGCATTAGTCTATCCCAATCCTTCTGGGTTTTCAGTAAGAAGAGATGGTTCATGAAGATTTCAAGAAGATGATGCTGAGTGAAGATGTGTTGTACAAGCTCCGGAGGTTTCAGTTCGCATAAGTATATGAAAATGTATTTTGCTGATATTTGGATAATTTGTATAAACTGAGTCATTTGTACTATTCAGTAGTTTGGAATGTATTATTATTATGAAAAATTGTAAATTGTACCCAGTATCAGATAATGACACATGCTAAATATTCTAGATAATTTCAGTATGGGTGTTAAGGGAGGAGAGGAATTAAGATTGTAGAGAGAGAATGGAGAGAGGATGGAGGAAATATCTGCTCCCTTATTTAAATTCCTCTCTTCAAAAATATTACATTTTGCCATTCCTTTTATGTTAGCCTTAAACACAGATAAAAAGTTTACGTTTAAGTAGGGATATTACAATCTACCCCCCCCCCTTAAAGAAATTCGTCCTCGAAATTAGTATCCTATTAAAAACATAGTATACCTTTCACATTCCTTTCCCTACTAGTCAATCCCCACTTGACTGCTTATCCGGAATTTCAATTCATAAACGAAAAAAAATACTCGGACAATTCTTTCCTTTAACTGGAAATGCTTGATGTAGATTACATAATTCTTACGTAGCAGGGTGTGCGGTTGTCTGAACCAATTACCCGACTCACTTAGCTATTGCCTCCTGTACATGCACTTCTTGCAAAATTCAAATTGAAGTTATTAAGTCATAGACACTTATACTGAACTTCATAAATTTCCTCATAGTCCGTGTAATCTTACTTTGACGACATTGGGTCGTTCTCATTATCCTCAAATAATTCCCAGCTTTCAATGGGTCTATTGCACTGCATCTAATTCCCATTGAATTATTATCTTTATCTTTCGTCTCATGCGACGACATCTTACTTATAGACCTATATCATACATTTCCATATAGAATCATCCTTACACCAAAACATCTGATATTGTGTACGCACATGCAAATGCAAGGATTATTCCAACTTCATTAGTATTCAAGTACAAGCAGGAGTTTCACCTCTAGCACTGCTCCTTCTTCCTGACATCACGATGTGCTACTTATCACAATCATATCATTACCTCACTATGAAATTCTCAAGAGTTCGCGGAATCTTACAGATTACTCGTGTTCCGCTCCAATAGTCTACGACGTCAACTTATCTTAATAACTTAGAAATCATCCTTCATTACTGGAGTTTGATGATCTTCCATCATTTTGTCACAACTTATTCTAGTTCTAGCCGTAGCATAAATATTTTCTATACCGATAATCCAAAACTCATAGGAGTTTAGTCCAAGTGATGAGTGGTATAAGCCGTCTCACATAACATCATATAGTACAATTCATAGCACATAGTTACATACATAATCGAGTACGTGTACACTACTAACGGGTACACAGATACGTCACTCATCCTTGTCCAACTAACGGGACATCATTCTTGATCTTAACACATTTGAGACACTACCACATCATTGGGAATCTTTTCTTACTCTTAACTCATTTTGTAACATCCGGGATTTGCCTTTCAACTGGCTTGCCAGGTTTGCCCCGCCAATGTTACTCATGTTATTTCTTGAGTATACAACAACCCATAACGTAAATTATGGTTACATTCTATCGGCATCACAAACTTATTTCTCATTCTGGACGTCGAGTTCAAAATCCTTGAATATTCTTAACTAAAACGCGTTCGGTATCAACAAACCTGTTCTGATTGGCATTTTCTCACTTAAACATTACTAGCTGCGTACCTTAGTTACTTATACATGTCACATAACTGAAAAAGAATGGCTACACTACTATCTGAGTAGCATAAACATCGTCCAATAAGTACACATTACTAAACATAACCTGGTACATGCGACATGTTACATAGCGTGGGTACAATGTGGAATAAACTTACATGCCACTGCATTGTCGTTTCTGATCAATGCCTCAAATTCAAATATATTATCTGCAAGCGCAACCTTGTACGTTGTTGGCTCATGCTTAATTCTCTTTAGACTAACTTACTCTTCAAGTATACTTGATGTTACTGAGCTAAAATAGCTAAACTACCGTTTTAGCGGTAACTTCCATTGATTTAGACTTAATGGGCTAGAAGTACATCCTTCTTATTCCTTACCATATATTCTTAAACTATTCCAATATTCCATTTCTCATGGGTTTCGAGGTTTGAAGTATTCCTCAACTAACTTCCAAATTTTTCCATTAAACTTGTGATATTCAGGTCGTCTATACTTACTGCTATTCCGTATATAGAATAAGCACTAACATCTTCTCGTTCTCTAAGCTTCAGCTAGCATTGTTCATTAATTCATTCTTGGATGCTACTCCCTGCGCAACTCTGATTCTTAACAACTCGAGTTAGAATTGGAGCAATACACCCTATGCCAATAAAATTCTCTGACAATCCTTTTACTTTGTCACTTGTATACCGTACAACCATCTGACGTTACATTTCCTTGGGCTTAAGCATCTGCTTAACTTACGATTGGTCATCACCTGACTTTGTGTTCCTTTCGTACATGGACCATACTACTTTCACGATAATACGCCAAAACCTGTAAACGTTTTCAGCAACTGTTACAGCCCAACAATGCTCCTATCAACGTTCATACCTGGTTCTAACTTACTTTCCATATCCTGAATTCTGTAACCATCTCTTGGTCAGCTCTTCATGATATAATCATTAAACATTGCGGAAACCCGATTGAAAGCTTGCTTGAGACAACTTAAATTCACACACAATCACTTGTGGCAACTTCTAAAAATGACTTATGGCTTCTGGAGGTTCACATCTTTCATACCTGAATCCACTGAGGGTTGAGTCCCATACTAATCGTTCTATCTTATCCGTAAGGATTCATACCTATACTCTTTCCGAGACAACTTCGGTCTCTATTGTCTTACCATATCTCTTAGGTTACCTTCGAGTTTCTCGGAACAATCCGTCTTGAGAATAGATTCAAACTCTTACCGGTTCTCTTGTACGCCCAAAATAGGTACGTCTCTTCGAGCACCGATTAATCGATCTTAACTTCTGCACTATCATTATCTATTGGATTCCTCCAGTAACTTGTTATGTATTCTCAATTCAATCTTGATTTATTAGCCGAATGATTCTGCATATAGTTGAACAACCCAAATCTATACTTTTACCGCCTTCGGAACTTATCGACACAAGGTGATCTCTTTCAGCTTCTAGAATAATTGTGGAAGGAAACTCTTCGGTTGAAACATATAACTCCTTACATTAACCACAATCTTAACCTTCATATAAGACGATCCTCCGTATAATAAAATCTCAACATAATTTCTCGGCTAAATTCCGATTATCCTTCAAAACTGGTCTACCTTAATCTTGTGTTATCTTGAACTTGCCTTCTTCACCATCGAGGAAATCAATCGTCCATCAAGGGTTCAACTTAGTTCGTCCATCAGTGCACTAAATTCTAACAACTTATTATTCAATATCCACCTTTCATTGAGTAAAACTCCAGTTAAGCTTAGCTTATTTCCAATCTTCTTACTAATAAAACACATCTGAACATCTGATTCACGCCTCGATATGCAACAGGTCTTATTATCAACACTTATTCATCCATCTTAGTTCTTAGGTTGCATACCATCTTCTCTTCTTAATTCACAAATCTGCATTTATGGTTCGGGAGGTGCGGCTGATCTGATGGGGTTAAACTTACTTGCGAGTCATGCTCAAAGACCACACTTGAGTGGTTAGCTTCATATGTCCAAATAATTCACTTAATCCATAATTAATTCTCTTAACCGTGTGGACATTAAAATCTCTTCATCGAGTGTCGAGTCTCGATTCTTCCACACTCTATCTTGCTGGTAGTCTAGAGGTTTCAAAACCGACCGATAATCCTCATTTCGAGTCTCTAGTTTGGTACTGCAATTCTTAACTCTGTGCTCAGAATTATTACTTAGTCCACATCACTGCGGTTCCGCCAGGTTCCAAGTCATTCCTTAAAGTATCCCATGATTCTTAATCCTTAGTCTTCCGCAGACGAGGTACCGCAACGATGCGTCCAACTGGTTGAGGTGCTTCACCTTACTTTTAATATCTCTTATGTTTCTGAACCTTGCCACTGACAGGCTTCATTACTTACGGTTGATGGCCACCATTTGGCATAGAATACTTCTTCGCCAATTCCGTCTTAAATTCTGTCACCTTAATCTTCGCCCTTCATACACTTCATTCCTCCTTGGTCACATTCAGCTCTCGGACATTTATCCTAACTGTCATATACTAGATTGAGTTGATCAGGCTCAACTAGATGTGACCTTTAGAACAACATCCGGAACCCAATGGTCCCACTACTTTATTGAATATTTTAATGACCCAAGGCACGGTCTGAATCGACCTGCTCTGATACCAATTGTAACACCCATACTAAATTATCTAGAATATTTAGCATGTGTATTAATCTGATACCGGATACATTAAAATTTTCAATAATAATAATACATACAACTGAATGAGTACAATTGGCTCGTTTATACAATTATCCAAATATCATATAATACACTATCATATACATATATATATCTGACAACCTCCTGAGCTTGTCCATGACGAGCAACTGCACTCCATCCAGCGTCTTCCTGAAGAACTTCTCATGAACATCTTGCTAACCTGTAAACCTGCACCAGAAGGATTGGGATGAGACATAATGTCTCAGTGAGCTCCAGCCCAACCTACTGTTGGCAACCACGGGGGAAACCTAGGGTCGCCGTGCCTACTCTTGGCGATCTTGGGGATTCCTACGATCGCCGTCATTCTCTACTTATTTCGCGATCAAGGGGAAACCTAGGATCGCTACATGTCTTATATCTTTTACATCATATTCTATCTTTAAACTTAAACTTATACTTAGTGATCTGGGGACATCCTATGATCACTTTCTTTCTCTGCTGACTAATCGTCATATTCTCATAATAATTCATAAGTATTAATATACATCATTCTTAATTATAAAGTTAGTAAGTCAGCGTTGAACAAACAATAATTATCTTGGTTCATTTTACGGAGTGCATCCGGGTGGAGTAACCCCGAAGTACATCTCCCTTCTACCGGTGAAATTCCTATCATATCAGGCTAACACCGGACTCCTCTTGTCGTCGTGCGGTCATCCTTGCGGAATAACACGTCCCACTAGCGTGAACCTCCTGTGTCCCACTAGCGTGAACAACAGAAGACACGACTTAATTAATAGTCTTAACTCACGCGTATACCTCCCGTGTCCCACTAGCGTGAACGACGAGAGACGCGAATTAATATTCTTTCATTAAAAGTCTTAACTTATGCATGAACCTTTCGTGTCCCACTAGCGTGAACGACGAAAGTCATGACTTAATATTTTAATTAAACTCTTATGTGCGGCTATCCTCGCGGATGGTAACTACACCGTTCCAACTAGCGGGAACCCCCGTGCTCTAACTAGCGAGAACACTGGAGACACATAAGGTCTTTAAATAATTTTGTTCTTATTCTTCTTATATATATACACACATAACTTATAAACTTATGCATGTCTAATGCATTCTTATTCTCATTATTCTTAACTTATGCACTTGAAAGTACATCTAATAATCTACCATAAGCTTTTGCATATTCAATGCATTTCTTGAGGAAACTAATCTCCCAATACATATCATATGAACCTATAATCATAGGCTTATCGTTCTCATAAGCCATTGCTTGGTATTAGAAATATTCCTATAACTGTTTAAACTTAATCTCTCAATCTTAAACAATTCTCAACATTATAATGTTATTGCATAATCCTTGTTCCTATAATTACATCCTTTTTGGGAGCCTCTTGGATGAGTTAGAATGGTAGTTATTGTTTCTAAAATGTTTACGGAGAAAACGGATGCGAAAAACCATGCCTACGCGCTCCAGAACACCCAAAACAGCAAAGCTGTCAAGTGCTGTCCTGATGCTGTCGCTATAGCCACGGCCTGTCGCTACAGCGACTGTAGGTAAAAGTCTGAAAAACAAGCTGCTCGCTTGTAGCGACGGCTGGTCGCTTGTAGCGACCGTAGGCAGAACTTAATGCTGTCTGGTCGCTGTAGCGAGCTCCAGCTCGCTGTAGCGACCATGACAGGTCCAGAAATCTCAAAAATGGTATTTTTCATCCTTCCAAACCATCCCAACACACCCAAGCTTCCCCAAAGGTATAAAAAGGATTTCTTAAGCATATAAACAATTTAAACATAGTTGGAACAAGGAATTAGCAAATAAGATAGATTAGGACATTTTCTAAAATTGCTCAAATTATAATTAACTCTTAAACTTACTCAAGTGGGTTCTAAAACCCTAGGGAGCTCACCTAAGCCTTGATTGGTGCTGGTTAGTTCCTGAACTTCAAGCTCTAACTTGTCTCCTTGCTTTTCTTCTTACTTCTCTTGTTCTAAACCTCCAAAACTTGAACTTGCTTACTCAAAACTCACAAGATTTGGATGAAGCTTGATGGGTGAAAAACTAGAGTGAGTGGGCGTGAGCTAGAGGGAGAGTGAGAGTGAGAAATCTGATTTGGGAAAGAATGAAGGGAAGAAGATAAATGAAAGAATAAATATCTTGTCCTTTACTAATAAATCTTCCATTCCCACAATATTACAAATATGCCATTGCTATTAATTACCATAATGCCTTGCTTGCAAAACAAGCTTCTAATTACCAATAATAATTACCTCTAAGCGGGATATTACATCAACACTCAATAACAAGTAAGTTTCCATAATCAATTTCATTGTCATTTTATGCATATATGTTACATTTATTATCTTAATTTAATTTTTTTTTTAGTTTTAGACTTTGTTTAATTTTTTATTTTTTTTGCAAGAAATGATAGATTGTTTACATGGAAATGACTTATGTTGCTTAAATGTTTAAATCTTTGCATGTTTATGTTGTAATTTTTAGCTTTAGGGTTTATGTATAATTTGCACTACAAGTGTTTGATGAAATGTTTGAATGAGTTTTTAATTGGATTGTTTTTAATTTCTTATGGTGTAGATCTGAAAAAATGGCTCAAGTATACTTTCATGTATCCTTCAACGGTGGTAACCAACATTTTTCAAGGTTCGCGACGATGTGACGTTAAAAGAATTGAAGGATTACTTCATGAAATCAACCACGAATCAACACGGAGACGCGAGGAGGGTGGAATACGTTTGGTATCACCGTCCATCGTTCGACTCAGACGGGAATTTGTCGTTCACTCGGTCGGAGTTAACGAACGACGACGACGTGAGGAGCATGTTCTCGATATTTGCTGAGCCGAACATGATCCCCCTCGAGATGGATGTTACGTTGCTGAGGTCGCCTGAAGATATTCTCAAGAGTTTGATTCGGCCGATGAAGATGTTTAGGTAGTATTATTATGTTGTGTCGTTATTTTGTTGGATTTTTTTTTAATTCTTGAAAGTTTGCGGAAAATCTTGGCATTGAAGTGTCTTATACTTAGTGTAAAGTTTGCAAGGTTTGCAAGTCTTTTTGGAAACTCAAAAGAATGAAGAGAACACAACATGTATTCTGCCGAATCAGCTATATAGGTTCTCACATCGAATTCCTTCGTATAAGATGAGTGTGGCAAAAGGGAATGCAGTTCTAAGATGTTGTTTTGTACTTGATCATGCTCCTCTGTCAATTGAAACTTTGTCAGTTGGCAGGGCAGTAGGATTAAGTTCAAAATAATATATTGGAATGCATTCCTTTTTGTCATGACTCATCTTATATGAGGGAATTCGATGTGAAAACATATATAGCTGATTTGGTAGAATACATGTGTTGTGTTCTCTTCATTCTTTTGAGTCCAACACTAAGTATAAGACACGAGAGCATATATATGTTTTCCGCAAACTTTCAAGAATTAAATTAAAATCCAACATCATTCATGATGATACAACATATTTAGGGATAATGTAATGTAATGTAACGCTTATTGTGTGAATTTTTAGTTCGGATCATGAAGGAATTGTTGTTATTGTTGTTTCGAAGTAATCAAAATAATCCAAATAAAGCAAAATAAACCCGAAAAAAACTACGATAATGTGATGTGCATAAATTTACAAAAAAATCTAACAAATGTCAACAAAAAAAACTAACAAAAGTCCTAAAAAAATGTCCTAATCCTGATCCTGGTCATCATGCTGCTGCTGCTGCCTGCCGCCTCCTCGACCTCCTGGACAGTATCGGTGTCATCATGTCCCTGATATGGCGCATCGCCTGATATAGCTGCTCACTGCTCATCGCCTCCTGACCCAAGTAGTCATCAGCCTGGCTAGCAAGTCCACCAACCATGTCAATGGTATCAGGCGAGCCTCTCTCCTGGTGCCGCTGCTGATGGTGTGCAATGATCTGCTCCTCATTTGCTGGCCTCGGAGGAGATCCATCAATAGGTGGCAGAATCTTTGGGTGAGACACATGTCCGTACCACCTCATGTATCCCTCCTCGTACTGCCATGGCTGATCAACCTCCCTACCCCACGCAGCCTGAGGAATGATGTGCACACGGAAGTCTAGGAAAGCCTGTGCAACGGCCTGAAAAGGGAGAGGAAGCACAGACGTCGGAGCTCGGGGGATGTCCTGCACGTACCCGTATTGCCTTTTAACCCGCTCAGGCAAGTGACGGTAGATGATGTCACGACCACACATGATCCAGCCTGAATACCAGCATATCTCCACAAACTCCTGGATCTCCCTATGATCCTCGTATGGCATCCAGGTAACATCATCCATCTCCAAACGATCCAGCGCCAGACGGTATGGCTTCGGATTCGCATGACCCCTGTGTGGAATCCATCTGGCCGCGCAAGGATAGTTTTGCTTGTATTTATCATTATGGTCATGTGGGTAGACTTCTGGAAAATGTGCCAAGAACCATCCCTGCACAAACCAAACACATTTATAAGTTATTAGCAAACATAGTAAATTAAAAGGCATAGTAAATTAAAAAGCATAGTAAATTATTAAAAGACATAGTAAATTAAAATTATTACCATCAAAAGTGTCGTGCTTCCCCGATCCTCTTTCCTGCAAGCGAAGAGGCCTCAGATAGAGTGTGGTAAAGGTATGCCAATGCCATTCCTCCCCACGAGTAGTCCCTCATCCCAGCAAAGGTCTCCATCGTCTGCAGGTATATCAGGTCGATGTGTTTGTTGCTCAAGTCACTGAACAACGTACATCCAAGCAGGTATAGGAGGAAACACCTCACACAGGCATCCCTACGCCTGGCTAGCTCCTGGAGCTGCTCCTGTGTCTCAGCAAGCGCTAATCTGGTGGCCACACTCAGGTGATCCTCATAAGGCCCTCCAGGAAATGGAGCCACATCAGGTAACTCCTCGGGGGCTGTCGCAGCCGCAATCTCATCCTCATCTAACGCAGTCGCATCGTCGTCCCCACCCTCATCAGCAACATGCTGGACGTCATAGCCACCATCTGTGGCATCATGTAGCTGCTCCTGATAATGCAGGTACTGGGTGGAGTACTCCACCTGCGACACCTGTTGTGTCGGCTGAGAACTACCCTCGCCCCCAACAGGCCTCCGGCCTCTTCCCCTCTTAGGCACATGAGAGGTTTGCACAGCCTGTCTATGTTGGTTCTGATCAGACATATCTACACAAAACAAAACTAAAAAAATTAGGCATAATAAAAACATCATTCTATCACAATTCCAACATTCTCACAATTCCAACCTTCTCACAATTCTATCACAATCTAAACAACATTCATCAACATACTCATTTAGGCATTTTAACAAACACTTTGAGTGCAACATTCACATTGTGTTAATTGGACAACATTCACAGCCACATTATACTTAAACATAATCTAAACAACATTCACAACAACTCCATTCATCTATAACATCATAAACTAACAAAAAAATTCAATTTTTACATAAACCCTAGCCACATAAATCTACCAAAATTAACAAAAATAAACCTACACAAACTAACATTAACATTATAAATGATTAATACTACTTACTTGTTGTTTTGTGGAGATGATTTGCTTGATTTTCGTGAAAATGGAATTGGAGAGGATTTGATGAAATTTGAAGAATTTAGAAACTGTGATGTGTTCTATTTGCTGTTCTGGTTATGTTCAGATCGCAGCGGCAGTTAACTGCCGATGCGGACGGCGGCAATTAACTGTCGATGGGTCCGGCGGCAGTTAACTGCCGATGCCACCATCCCAGCGGCAATTAACTGCCGTCGGGGGTAAAACCGTCATTTACTGTGTGTTTTAGCCTTGTCTAATGTGGGAAAAGCAATTTTCTAGAGAAAATCAACTAAATGGGGTAGTATTTAAGGGCCCTTACCCTCTCTTAGTGCCCATTTGATGGATAGTTGCAAATCACGTTTTATTTGAAATCACGGCAAAAAACCACTTTAACGTACAAGTTTCAATTATCAACTTCTTAAAATCACGGTAAATTTACATCGAATAGTGTGTAGATGTGATTTAGGGTTCTCAAGTTCTTATTTCTCATTGTGCTGTTTTCTGCCCTTATTAGTGTTTTTGATTAATTACTATATTTTCGTGTTTGTCTTTCCTCGTCTATTATATTATTTAATTAACATAATTAAAATAAACATTAAAATCATAATACGTGGATATTTTTTAAACGACGGAATTTGATTAAAGATTAAAAAAAAGTCACAAATACTTATAAAAGCTTGGTTGAACACATAATTGATAATGAAATTAACTACTGGTTATTTAGGGTCGGACAATTTTTCCTAATATGTCCGGAATGCCGACACAAGCCACACAGTCTCGATGTCGGTCTTCTTTCTTCCACCTCCTCGTCCATTTCAGTCCTAATGCGAGTACTATTGGGTCGACCTTTCTTTAGTCTATGCATATTTGGATTATGGCAAAGCTTGTGACCGTTGTATGGGGGCCAATAACTCTTGTCGTGGACAACCTTAAATGATGTGTTGTAAATGGCATAAACACTCTTGTTTTTGAACACATCTGGAATAAGGGTTGTGTAGTCATGGTGAAATGAAGAACACGCGGCTATGACATGGGAACAAGACAAATGCAAAGCTTGATATTTCCCACAATCACACCACCCTGCTTGGAGGTCCACCTTGAAAGTTCCCATTGGCCTTCCCTCCCTGTAGTTGACTGTCTCACGGACAGAGAAGGTATACCTCTCTCAGTCAAACTGTTCGACTTGATGGGTGTTGGACTTACCAATGTCATCCTTAATCACATTCTGGCAATATTCGCTGAACACATCTCCAGAACCTACCCTTGCAAACACACTTTGAGCCCTTTCGGCAAAAAGACATGCCAACCTATAGTATGTTGATTGGACTATAGGTGTAATAGGTAGGTTGCGAGTTCCCTTAAACACAGAGTTCCATGACTCAACGATGTTGCTTGTCATGTGGCCCCATCGTCGACCCCCGTCATATGCTTGAGTCCATTTTTCTTTTGGGATATTGTCCACCCAATCTAACGCACACTGATTTGCCTCCTGGATTATACCGCGGTAGTATTCGAACAAGGGTATGTTTAGGGCATATCCTGTATATGATGGAAAAAAATTAGTCAGATAGTGAAGCTAATAAAAACAGAATTAAAAAAATTGTAAGAAAAGATTTATACCCATATTATTTACTACATCCTTTAGATCTCCATCCTTGATTGTCCTCATGAAGTTTTGCTTGATGTGTCTGATGCAGTACGCATGAGTTGAACCAGTTTCTTGCCAACCATTCTGTGGGTCGTTGAATGCGCTTTTAATCGATTCATGTCTGTCGGAGATCATGCAGACAGCAGTTCCTCGTGTGACATGCCTTTTAAGATTTTTAAGGAAAAAACTCCATCCCTCCTTTGTCTCACCTTTGACAAGCGCAAAGGCGATTGGAATTGTTTTGTTGTTACCATCTTGCGCAACCGCAAGCAACAATGTTCCCTTGTACTTGCCATACAACCACGTTCCGTCGACATGGACAACTGGTTTACAATACTTAAACCCATGGATGCATGGATAGAAGGCCCAGAATAGACGATGAAATTGTGTCTCTCCGTTCGCGGCAATTCGCGTCTTCAAATCGAAGACTGTTCCTGGCATTGTCTCCTTCATCACGTTCAACCATTGCGGAAGAACATTATAAGATTCCTCCCAATTCCGTAAATCGATTCGATTGCCGCATTCTTCGCTTCCACGCCTTTCTATACGGGTGGTAGTAAACTTTTCTTATATGCGCAATGATCAACTTAGGCTTTGTGGAGGCATCTGCATGCACAAGGGTTTTGATGTTGTCGCTTATAATTTTGTAGTTGAGCTTGCGGTGATCTTGTGACATTGAAGACGATGTGCAGTTGTGTGGACCGATCATGGTCCCAATCTTCCATTTGCCACTCCTTTTCCTGTAGGACGCTCTCAACTTAAATTGACATGTCTCGTGTGTACATTGAATGACATATCTTCATGGATCGGAGTGTATAACAACGTAATCCAGTGATCGTCTGATGTGGAAAGACTTGATGGCATGCAAACAATCTTCTTTCGTGTGAAATGTCATTCCTTCCGCAATAGCTCCATCGAAGGGAACATTCGTATTCCAGTGATCGTCGGTGGGTATGAGCATCATATGCAGCAACATCAACGTTACGCATATGTAGCGGTGGACAGTAAGCGGCTCTGATCGGTACTGGCTCTTGCGGTGGCTGTGCTTGTGCGCCAGACAAAATGTTGTCCCAAGATGTCTTCATGCCCATCGTTGTCTTCTTCGTCTTCCTCATGCTGAAGTGATTCGTCTTCGTCACTTTCACTACTACATACTTCTTCTTGAATGTTATCTGGAATGTCTTGAAATTGTTGACGGAAAATTTCTGGTAGTGGTGTTTGTGTTTGTGGTTGCGGTTGCGTTTGAGGTGGTGGTTGTGAAGACGACGGTTCAAATTCACACTGTGTCTGTGAGAATGTTGTGTGTGTCATATCGTAAGGGTTGTGAGGTGGCGAAAATGGTTCATATTCGTACTGTGTCTGTGAGAAAGGTTGGGTGTACGGTAAATTTTGTGAAGACGATGGTTGAAAATCATATTGATTTTGTGACGGTTCATATTCATACTGTGGTGTTTGAGTGTGTTGTGGTACTTGACGGGGTTGTGGTGTTTGACGAGGTTGTGGAATCTCCTGATTTACTACCGTAACTGATAACTCAACTGCACCGAGTACCTGAAAAGATTTATAATTGACAAACATCTCTGCAACGTCATCGTTATCAAATATTTCTACGTCGTTGTACTGGACATGACCTGCAGCAAAGCTTGTGGTGCTCGGTAAATAATTTTAGATATCACCTGAGAATCACTTAAGTGTAACTTTTGCTCTATTCTTTTTTTCAAGTGATCAAACGTGCTTTTGACACTCATGTTAAAACATTTTCTTCGTTCACTTTCAAAAAATGAACCAAACTGGTTTCTTAAATTTTTCCATTGTAATGAACAATGAAAAAACATTTTCTGGTGTGGGTGCCATTGTTGTTTTATGTCTTTATGTGTGTTGAAACTGTTTGTATGTTAAGAATTGTGAAGAAGAGACGTATTATAGGCAAAAAGTCTATTTTTTTACACAGCCATGCCACGTGTCAGTTTTTGAGTGGCCAGTTCATTACCGCCAGTCCATTTGGCGGTAATGACCTTCCTTTATTCACGCACTACAGTGAAGGACAGAGAAAGGCACATGCTACAGGAAGAAATGACAAAAGCCATGCATGCTATAGGACACGTGGCAACTTGTGATAGGCCAATTCATTACCGCAAACGTATGGCTGTAATCAATCTTGTCCAGGCCAGGCTTTGCAGATTGCAGTTGAGCTTGCATGAAGAAAATTAAGTGATGATGCATTATTGAAGGCTTGCAGATTGGAATGCATGCCTTAATTTTAAGTGACAATACACGAGGTTACTGTCCATTGCATTTTCAATACTCAAACTTTCTACTATAAATACACACTTCTCATATAAAACTACACAAATCATTCTAAGTTTTCTTCATTTAAAATTTTTCAAAGTTTTAGTTCTGTTAAATATATCACAAAATGGAACACTTCCTTCATCTAGGCAACAAACATAGATCCCGTCACATTTCAGAAACACTAAATGTAAGTTTATTTTATTAATTTTATTTGTTAATTTTTTCCGTTAAGTTCGTTAATTTATTTCGCTAATTTACTTTAATTATCGTATTTATTCACAACCCTCGACTAATTTCGTTAATTTTATTTTTATAGTATGATTAAAACTCACAAATTGGATGATTAATCATTCGTTAATTTTTTTTGTAGGACGAGGAAAAACATTATATTCGGAATCGCTGTCATCATAGTGGATTTCGTCGTGCCGTCGTCCATTGTAGATAGTTTAAAGGTAGCTGGTTTATGGGAGGTTACTAAGCTTAATAAATACAGGGTCGATAATCGTCTAATAACCGCTTTATTAGAACGATGGAGGCCAGAGACACACACATTCCTTTTTCCTTCAGGCGAGTGTACAATAACGTTAGAAGACGTTCATATGCTCCTTGGTTTAAAGGTTAACGGTGAACCAGTTACCGGACCAACAATCGTATCGTGGGAATTAGTTGAACAAACTTTAGGAAGTATGCCAAATAAAAAAAGGCGTGACGGTCTGCAAATAAAATTAAATTGGCTAGAATCATATATTGTAGGTAATGGGAAGCAGGTCCCCCCACAGTTCAGCACATGTTTAGAGCATATGTCTTATACTTGATAGACACTCGTTTAATGCCTAATTATACTGGCAACCTTGTACATTTGAAATGGTTGCCATTGTTGAATAAATCACCTCAGGGAGATTGGACAGTACAGTTGGGGTTCTGCTTGTTTGGCCACGCTTTATAGAGCTATGTGTGACGCCGCAATACATGGCGTTAGCGACGTGTCTGGGTGCACAATACTCTTACAGGCCTGGGCTTGGTCAAGAATGTCATGCATATCTCCCGTGCCAAAGAACCCACCACAAGCTGAAAGACAACCTCCTTTGGCAACTATGTAAGTTAAATAAATATATTATTTCTTATTAATTTTTAAATTCAATTATCAAGTATATTAATTATATCATTTTAATAATATTAACTAGATGGCTAGAACGTGGGAGTAAATTTATGGAAAATCCTCGGCATAATCTCCTTTCAACACGTTCAAAAATCGACAATATGACATACGATCAGGTATTAAACTTTTTATTTTCGTGATTACATTTTAATCAACATTAGAATACTAACATTCCTCTTTTTAAACAGTTCTGCTGGAGGCCCTATCTCCACTTCCATTACAGCAACGAAGAGGAAAGCCAGATATGGTCTGCAAACACATATCTCATCTGTTTCGAGATAGTCGAAAGACATCATACAGATAAAGTAAGACTTCAATTTGGCTTACCTCAACTTCCACCTGCCATGCCAGAAGATATGAAACATTTCCACAAGATATCTTTGGCGAATACAAAAATAAAAGGCTCGTGGGGAGATCAATTTCAGTTTCAAATCCAAAATTGGAACAATCGTCTTCAGTTAGCACTTGACGGAGTTAAATATAACCATTTGGTTTATCCAAACCGTCAATATTTTGAATGGTATTGGACCTTTTTTAGAGATCATCTGTGGATTTCTAGAGAAGCGCTGTTGCGAAACCCAATGGTAGAATGTTCCAGAATTTTACAACAATTGCCGTCGGAATATCCCACAGCACCAGCAACCTATCAAACACCACCAGACCCCTATTTTGTGCCAGATGCAAACATCTGGTCAGATACCCCTCCACCCTTTAGCCAATTCATTACACCTACACCCACTTACTTTGACCCAAGCTTCAACCAATCCACCGACTACAACTACAGCCAAACCTACCAATCCCCACCACAACCCACAAACCAGTTCTCACAACACTCCCCAATACCATATCCAAGCTACTCCCAACAGAGTCATCATGGAGAAAGCTCCCGAACATCAATTCCTTTTCTTCAACAAAATCTCAACTGCCAGCACCACCGCGCCGAAGTCGTTCTACCGCCGCGAGCTTCTCCTTACTTTAATAGTAAGTCTTCTTCTTCTTCTTCAATAATTTTTCTCATATCAGTTTATTTTAACTGTTTTTATCCATTTGAATCATAATCAAAATTCTTTTATGATAATGTTGAGTTGATTTCGTTTTATTTTGCTCGTAAATACTTATTGTTTTTTCAATATTCAGCTGTCTAACTCTGGTTAGCATTGATGCCAATTTTTGTTCGTTAAATGCAAATAGTAGACTTGTGAGTATTCTGTTGCTTACACAATATGGTCTCAAATCTTCTGTTGGTTGGGTACTATAGCAGTTTCCTGTGATGGTTTAAATCAATTTAGTTAGTTTGATGGATCTTTAAAGCAAAGAAGTATATAGATGGATCTTTAATCAGGATCGCAGTACTTTGGTCAATCTGGCTGTGCCGTAATGGCAGAATCTTTGAAAAGAAGGGGATAGGATTAGAGTTCTGAAACACAAAAAAAAATTTATCTTGAGTTGGTTTGTTTGCAAGAATCTAATGAGTTGTGCTTGGTCTGGTTTTGGATAAGTAATGGTAGATTTGGAGGCTATATAATATGGCATGTAATAATGGTCTAGACAATGATTGGCCACTGTTTCTCATATATGGGAAGGTTATATCAGGTAGCTTAGTATTGAGAAGTTGGTAGGGCTGGTTTCTGATGTTGCAGAAAATCAGCCATCAAGTTGTCCTGTAGAGGGAATGATCCGGATGTAACAGGGAGTAGTTTTAGAGAAGCCTTAAATAAAAATTTTGCTTATGAAGAAAAACATGAGCTTTTGGTATAAATACTGTTTAGCTAATTATTTGATCTTATATTTTGTTGTAGAAAACTATCTAAGAGTATCTCTGTGACTTTGAATGTGAAATGGCAGTAATAATTTCATTTTAGAACAATTCATATATTATCTTGTATTTCAAATTTAGATACTAAAAAGGTCATTTTAAATTATAGAGATTAAGTGACCATGGTAAATATAACATAATCTCGGCATAATCTCTGGTGAACCGTTTCGACAGTTTTTCAGTTTCTTAGATTTGTGTATTGGAGATGCTCTATTGTTTTTTTCTTAGCATCAGTTAGTTGATGGGGTGTCATTGAGGTTTGAGGTGGTTTGAATCTGTGTGATTTGTGTTGTGATCCTAGCTTGTTTGATCACTCAATTGTTTGTAATTTCAAACTTTATGATCTTAACACTTGTACACCTTGTGCTTGGTTTAGTGTATTCTAATAAACTCACCATTTATTTCAAAAAGGAATTTTGTTTTTTAGTTATAGTTTAGTGCCTTTCCCAGTTTCTGTTCTACTCTGATAGTTTATTTTTGTAACAAAATTGGTCTTCAAATATTTCGTACTAATGTCGACTTGTTCAAATTCTGCTACACTAGCACTATAGCGCCACTATAGCAGCTATTTGACAACACTAGACTAAACATATTGCATATATCATATATAGCTTTTCACAACCTCAGTTTAGCAGAATTGAAAATAAATCACATGTTGAATTTATTTTTCAACTGTCCAATTTTTCAGTAGTTTGAACTTTAGAGCAAGACTCTGAAATGGCTTGGGATTTCGGCTGCCGTCCATTTTGGAGGTTCAAACACCTTGTTCATTTTATAAAATCTAAGTCAAATGGGTTTGTTTATTCAATTAACCAGTGGATTGTGACTCCTTTGATCTGTATAGGAGGTGGAAGTGTGTAGTAGGTTTTTGTATTGGTTGCTTGTGTTTTGTGGTCTTAGTGGTGGGTGTTTCTGTTTTCTTCTCTGCATAGTCAGTAGCCGTTGGTACTTTCAGTAGGTCCGGTTCTGCTCTGCGGCGTATTGGTTATCTGGTTGTCATTGGGGCATGCTCAGTCTTAGTCATCTGATGAGGGTGTTGTGTTGCTGCAATTTTTATTTGGTTGTTTTTGCAGGGTGTGTTATTCTGCTGAGACCATTTAGTTTTGCAGCGGTTTTTCTGTCTCATCAGCGAGGCTGGTTGGAGTGAGCTGTTATTGTCTCAAGCTTGGTTGAGCGTTTCCTAGTTTCTCTTGGTTGCACTTTTAGCTTTCAATAGCATTTGAAAGTGGATGATGTATCCGGATTGGTGCACTTGCTTAATATGTTTTTGCAGGGTGTGTGTTGTTTCTTCTGAGACCGTTTAGTTTTGCTGCGTTTTTTCTGTCTCATTAACGAGGCTGGTTGGCGTGTGTCGTTATCGTCTCAAGCTTGGTTGGGCGTTTCCTGGTTTTGCTCGGGCTGTGTTTACCTCTGCTTCCCTTTTTTGTGCAGAAGTCTGAAGCCATTAGGTGGATTGGTAGCATCATCCTGATTTGTAATTTATTTATCTACCTGATGTAATGATCTATAACAGTCTTATAATTAGTGCTTATTGGTTTTTGGGGGATTAATGTATTAGTGTTCTTTTTAATATTTTATAGCACAATTAAATTACTTCAAAGTCTCCAAAGTCACTATTCGCAAAAAGTAACATGCTGATTTTAATACATAACTACCAAATCTCTGTATAATTTTTCACGTTCAAAATCACTAGAGAATTCTTTTACGCAAAGGTCGGGTTCAGCATTTTGTTATGGGTGAAAAAAGTGGTTTAAGTTTATGGAATTCTTTACACGAAACTATAGAGGAGGTTGTTAGAGAGTTTGCAATAATTTGAGCTAAGGATTGTGAGCAATTCCTTTATTATGAAAGAACAACACTACACATTCTTCATGAAAGTCCAATTTCTGGACATCATTCCTATATTAATATTGGACCGTTAATCTCACAATTAACTACCTCGCCTTGTTCCAAGACTTGAGCTTGTTGGGTTGTAGATCGTTAACCTCACAGTTAATCAATTTGCCTTGTCCCATGACTCGTGCTTGTTGAGCTGTGGACTATCAATCTCATCATTAAGGGTTGATAAGTGCTTAAAAGGTGTTATATTTTAATACATTTTAGGGCACTTATGTTTACTTGTTGTACAAGTTACCTTAGGATTAGGGCATAAATGTGTTAGAAATGCAATAAATGTGATCCTAAGCCTTACCCCATGTGATTATGCAGGAAATACATGCTTGAACCTGATTGATGCAAAGACATGAAGCTTTTCTTGATGCCATCGCTACAAGCGCAGGAGCTCATCGCTAGTAGCGAGGATAGGCAGAGATTTTCAGTGATCCATCGCTTGAAGCGCAGCATCCATCGCTAGAAGCGAGCTTAGGCAGGGATTATCAGGAGTTCATCGCTTGTAGCGATGAACTGGACGCTTGAAGCGAGCCTAGGCAGGGAATTTCAAAGGCTGGTCGCTAGTAGCGACAGAACTTGTCGCTATAGCGACCAAAGGGGCGGTTTAATGCTGATGGTGACGTGGAGCTCTATGATTGGCCAGTTGAAGTCCTCGCTACAAGCGACAGGCTGGTCGCTTGTAGCGAGCGAACATTTTCTCAGCATATTTAAGGAATTTTAAGCTCATTTCTGAGAGAGATAGCTTTTTATCAGTTTTAATATTTTCCAGAGCTTAGAAAACTTGTTATCTTTGAGAGAGAATAGGCATAGAGGGAGAAGAACTTCAAATAGCAATTAGATTTGGATTGAAGAAGATCTTAAGAAGCTTTGAGACATCAAGCTCTCACATATTTTCATCTTCCTTTCTTATTTTGCCATAGTTGTCATGACAATGATCAACTAATCTCCTTTGTTGGGATTAATAGGTAATCTATCATTACATGTT
>JABJWA020000150.1:0-34532 GCA_020352615.2 Yoshiicerus persimilis | reverse complement strand
GGTAAATCAAGATTCGTAGAATACCAATCGAAATTTCGATTGGTAAATCAAGATTCGTAGAATACCAATCGAAATTTCGATTGGTAAATCAAGATTCGTAGAATACCAATCGAAATTTCGATTGGTAAATCAAGATTCGTAGAATACCAATCGAAATTTCGATTGGTAAATCAAGATTCGTAGAATACCAATCGAAATTTCGATTGGTAAATCAAGATTCGTAGAATACCAATCGAAATTTCGATTGGTAAATCAAGATTCGTAGAATACCAATCGAAATTTCGATTGGTAAATCAAGATTCGTAGAATACCAATCGAAATTTCGATTGGTAAATCAAGATTCGTAGAATACCAATCGAAATTTCGATTGGTAAATCAAGATTCGTAGAATACCAATCGAAATTTCGATTGGTAAATCAAGATTCGTAGAATACCAATCGAAATTTCGATTGGTAAATCAAGATTCGTAGAATACCAATCGAAATTTCGATTGGTAAATCAAGATTCGTAGAATACCAATCGAAATTTCGATTGGTAAATCAAGATTCGTAGAATACCAATCGAAATTTCGATTGGTAAATCAAGATTCGTAGAATACCAATCGAAATTTCGATTGGTAAATCAAGATTCGTAGAATACCAATCGAAATTTCGATTGGTAAATCAAGATTCGTAGAATACCAATCGAAATTTCGATTGGTAAATCAAGATTCGTAGAATACCAATCGAAATTTCGATTGGTAAATCAAGATTCGTAGAATACCAATCGAAATTTCGATTGGTAAATCAAGATTCGTAGAATACCAATCGAAATTTCGATTGGTAAATCAAGATTCGTAGAATACCAATCGAAATTTCGATTGGTAAATCAAGATTCGTAGAATACCAATCGAAATTTCGATTGGTAAATCAAGATTCGTAGAATACCATCGAAATTTCGATTGGTAAATCAAGATTCGTAGAATACCAATCGAAATTTCGATTGGTAAATCAAGATTCGTAGAATACCAATCGAAATTTCGATTGGTAAATCAAGATTCGTAGAATACCAATCGAAATTTCGATTGGTAAATCAAGATTCGTAGAATACCAATCGAAATTTCGATTGGTAAATCAAGATTCGTAGAATACCAATCGAAATTTCGATTGGTAAATCAAGATTCGTAGAATACCAATCGAAATTTCGATTGGTAAATCAAGATTCGTAGAATACCAATCGAAATTTCGATTGGTAAATCAAGATTCGTAGAATACCAATCGAAATTTCGATTGGTAAATCAAGATTCGTAGAATACCAATCGAAATTTCGATTGGTAAATCAAGATTCGTAGAATACCAATCGAAATTTCGATTGGTAAATCAAGATTCGTAGAATACCAATCGAAATTTCGATTGGTAAATCAAGATTCGTAGAATACCAATCGAAATTTCGATTGGTAAATCAAGATTCGTAGAATACCAATCGAAATTTCGATTGGTAAATCAAGATTCGTAGAATACCAATCGAAATTTCGATTGGTAAATCAAGATTCGTAGAATACCAATCGAAATTTCGATTGGTAAATCAAGATTCGTAGAATACCAATCGAAATTTCGATTGGTAAATCAAGATTCGTAGAATACCAATCGAAATTTCGATTGGTAAATCAAGATTCGTAGAATACCAATCGAAATTTCGATTGGTAAATCAAGATTCGTAGAATACCAATCGAAATTTCGATTGGTAAATCAAGATTCGTAGAATACCAATCGAAATTTCGATTGGTAAATCAAGATTCGTAGAATACCAATCGAAATTTCGATTGGTAAATCAAGATTCGTAGAATACCAATCGAAATTTCGATTGGTAAATCAAGATTCGTAGAATACCAATCGAAATTTCGATTGGTAAATCAAGATTCGTAGAATACCAATCGAAATTTCGATTGGTAAATCAAGATTCGTAGAATACCAATCGAAATTTCGATTGGTAAATCAAGATTCGTAGAATACCAATCGAAATTTCGATTGGTAAATCAAGATTCGTAGAATACCAATCGAAATTTCGATTGGTAAATCAAGATTCGTAGAATACCAATCGAAATTTCGATTGGTAAATCAAGATTCGTAGAATACCAATCGAAATTTCGATTGGTAAATCAAGATTCGTAGAATACCAATCGAAATTTCGATTGGTAAATCAAGATTCGTAGAATACCAATCGAAATTTCGATTGGTAAATCAAGATTCGTAGAATACCAATCGAAATTTCGATTGGTAAATCAAGATTCGTAGAATACCAATCGAAATTTCGATTGGTAAATCAAGATTCGTAGAATACCAATCGAAATTTCGATTGGTAAATCAAGATTCGTAGAATACCAATCGAAATTTCGATTGGTAAATCAAGATTCGTAGAATACCAATCGAAATTTCGATTGGTAAATCAAGATTCGTAGAATACCAATCGAAATTTCGATTGGTAAATCAAGATTCGTAGAATACCAATCGAAATTTCGATTGGTAAATCAAGATTCGTAGAATACCAATCGAAATTTCGATTGGTAAATCAAGATTCGTAGAATACCAATCGAAATTTCGATTGGTAAATCAAGATTCGTAGAATACCAATCGAAATTTCGATTGGTAAATCAAGATTCGTAGAATACCAATCGAAATTTCGATTGGTAAATCAAGATTCGTAGAATACCAATCGAAATTTCGATTGGTAAATCAAGATTCGTAGAATACCAATCGAAATTTCGATTGGTAAATCAAGATTCGTAGAATACCAATCGAAATTTCGATTGGTAAATCAAGATTCGTAGAATACCAATCGAAATTTCGATTGGTAAATCAAGATTCGTAGAATACCAATCGAAATTTCGATTGGTAAATCAAGATTCGTAGAATACCAATCGAAATTTCGATTGGTAAATCAAGATTCGTAGAATACCAATCGAAATTTCGATTGGTAAATCAAGATTCGTAGAATACCAATCGAAATTTCGATTGGTAAATCAAGATTCGTAGAATACCAATCGAAATTTCGATTGGTAAATCAAGATTCGTAGAATACCAATCGAAATTTCGATTGGTAAATCAAGATTCGTAGAATACCAATCGAAATTTCGATTGGTAAATCAAGATTCGTAGAATACCAATCGAAATTTCGATTGGTAAATCAAGATTCGTAGAATACCAATCGAAATTTCGATTGGTAAATCAAGATTCGTAGAATACCAATCGAAATTTCGATTGGTAAATCAAGATTCGTAGAATACCAATCGAAATTTCGATTGGTAAATCAAGATTCGTAGAATACCAATCGAAATTTCGATTGGTAAATCAAGATTCGTAGAATACCAATCGAAATTTCGATTGGTAAATCAAGATTCGTAGAATACCAATCGAAATTTCGATTGGTAAATCAAGATTCGTAGAATACCAATCGAAATTTCGATTGGTAAATCAAGATTCGTAGAATACCAATCGAAATTTCGATTGGTAAATCAAGATTCGTAGAATACCAATCGAAATTTCGATTGGTAAATCAAGATTCGTAGAATACCAATCGAAATTTCGATTGGTAAATCAAGATTCGTAGAATACCAATCGAAATTTCGATTGGTAAATCAAGATTCGTAGAATACCAATCGAAATTTCGATTGGTAAATCAAGATTCGTAGAATACCAATCGAAATTTCGATTGGTAAATCAAGATTCGTAGAATACCAATCGAAATTTCGATTGGTAAATCAAGATTCGTAGAATACCAATCGAAATTTCGATTGGTAAATCAAGATTCGTAGAATACCAATCGAAATTTCGATTGGTAAATCAAGATTCGTAGAATACCAATCGAAATTTCGATTGGTAAATCAAGATTCGTAGAATACCAATCGAAATTTCGATTGGTAAATCAAGATTCGTAGAATACCAATCGAAATTTCGATTGGTAAATCAAGATTCGTAGAATACCAATCGAAATTTCGATTGGTAAATCAAGATTCGTAGAATACCAATCGAAATTTCGATTGGTAAATCAAGATTCGTAGAATACCAATCGAAATTTCGATTGGTAAATCAAGATTCGTAGAATACCAATCGAAATTTCGATTGGTAAATCAAGATTCGTAGAATACCAATCGAAATTTCGATTGGTAAATCAAGATTCGTAGAATACCAATCGAAATTTCGATTGGTAAATCAAGATTCGTAGAATACCAATCGAAATTTCGATTGGTAAATCAAGATTCGTAGAATACCAATCGAAATTTCGATTGGTAAATCAAGATTCGTAGAATACCAATCGAAATTTCGATTGGTAAATCAAGATTCGTAGAATACCAATCGAAATTTCGATTGGTAAATCAAGATTCGTAGAATACCAATCGAAATTTCGATTGGTAAATCAAGATTCGTAGAATACCAATCGAAATTTCGATTGGTAAATCAAGATTCGTAGAATACCAATCGAAATTTCGATTGGTAAATCAAGATTCGTAGAATACCAATCGAAATTTCGATTGGTAAATCAAGATTCGTAGAATACCAATCGAAATTTCGATTGGTAAATCAAGATTCGTAGAATACCAATCGAAATTTCGATTGGTAAATCAAGATTCGTAGAATACCAATCGAAATTTCGATTGGTAAATCAAGATTCGTAGAATACCAATCGAAATTTCGATTGGTAAATCAAGATTCGTAGAATACCAATCGAAATTTCGATTGGTAAATCAAGATTCGTAGAATACCAATCGAAATTTCGATTGGTAAATCAAGATTCGTAGAATACCAATCGAAATTTCGATTGGTAAATCAAGATTCGTAGAATACCAATCGAAATTTCGATTGGTAAATCAAGATTCGTAGAATACCAATCGAAATTTCGATTGGTAAATCAAGATTCGTAGAATACCAATCGAAATTTCGATTGGTAAATCAAGATTCGTAGAATACCAATCGAAATTTCGATTGGTAAATCAAGATTCGTAGAATACCAATCGAAATTTCGATTGGTAAATCAAGATTCGTAGAATACCAATCGAAATTTCGATTGGTAAATCAAGATTCGTAGAATACCAATCGAAATTTCGATTGGTAAATCAAGATTCGTAGAATACCAATCGAAATTTCGATTGGTAAATCAAGATTCGTAGAATACCAATCGAAATTTCGATTGGTAAATCAAGATTCGTAGAATACCAATCGAAATTTCGATTGGTAAATCAAGATTCGTAGAATACCAATCGAAATTTCGATTGGTAAATCAAGATTCGTAGAATACCAATCGAAATTTCGATTGGTAAATCAAGATTCGTAGAATACCAATCGAAATTTCGATTGGTAAATCAAGATTCGTAGAATACCAATCGAAATTTCGATTGGTAAATCAAGATTCGTAGAATACCAATCGAAATTTCGATTGGTAAATCAAGATTCGTAGAATACCAATCGAAATTTCGATTGGTAAATCAAGATTCGTAGAATACCAATCGAAATTTCGATTGGTAAATCAAGATTCGTAGAATACCAATCGAAATTTCGATTGGTAAATCAAGATTCGTAGAATACCAATCGAAATTTCGATTGGTAAATCAAGATTCGTAGAATACCAATCGAAATTTCGATTGGTAAATCAAGATTCGTAGAATACCAATCGAAATTTCGATTGGTAAATCAAGATTCGTAGAATACCAATCGAAATTTCGATTGGTAAATCAAGATTCGTAGAATACCAATCGAAATTTCGATTGGTAAATCAAGATTCGTAGAATACCAATCGAAATTTCGATTGGTAAATCAAGATTCGTAGAATACCAATCGAAATTTCGATTGGTAAATCAAGATTCGTAGAATACCAATCGAAATTTCGATTGGTAAATCAAGATTCGTAGAATACCAATCGAAATTTCGATTGGTAAATCAAGATTCGTAGAATACCAATCGAAATTTCGATTGGTAAATCAAGATTCGTAGAATACCAATCGAAATTTCGATTGGTAAATCAAGATTCGTAGAATACCAATCGAAATTTCGATTGGTAAATCAAGATTCGTAGAATACCAATCGAAATTTCGATTGGTAAATCAAGATTCGTAGAATACCAATCGAAATTTCGATTGGTAAATCAAGATTCGTAGAATACCAATCGAAATTTCGATTGGTAAATCAAGATTCGTAGAATACCAATCGAAATTTCGATTGGTAAATCAAGATTCGTAGAATACCAATCGAAATTTCGATTGGTAAATCAAGATTCGTAGAATACCAATCGAAATTTCGATTGGTAAATCAAGATTCGTAGAATACCAATCGAAATTTCGATTGGTAAATCAAGATTCGTAGAATACCAATCGAAATTTCGATTGGTAAATCAAGATTCGTAGAATACCAATCGAAATTTCGATTGGTAAATCAAGATTCGTAGAATACCAATCGAAATTTCGATTGGTAAATCAAGATTCGTAGAATACCAATCGAAATTTCGATTGGTAAATCAAGATTCGTAGAATACCAATCGAAATTTCGATTGGTAAATCAAGATTCGTAGAATACCAATCGAAATTTCGATTGGTAAATCAAGATTCGTAGAATACCAATCGAAATTTCGATTGGTAAATCAAGATTCGTAGAATACCAATCGAAATTTCGATTGGTAAATCAAGATTCGTAGAATACCAATCGAAATTTCGATTGGTAAATCAAGATTCGTAGAATACCAATCGAAATTTCGATTGGTAAATCAAGATTCGTAGAATACCAATCGAAATTTCGATTGGTAAATCAAGATTCGTAGAATACCAATCGAAATTTCGATTGGTAAATCAAGATTCGTAGAATACCAATCGAAATTTCGATTGGTAAATCAAGATTCGTAGAATACCAATCGAAATTTCGATTGGTAAATCAAGATTCGTAGAATACCAATCGAAATTTCGATTGGTAAATCAAGATTCGTAGAATACCAATCGAAATTTCGATTGGTAAATCAAGATTCGTAGAATACCAATCGAAATTTCGATTGGTAAATCAAGATTCGTAGAATACCAATCGAAATTTCGATTGGTAAATCAAGATTCGTAGAATACCAATCGAAATTTCGATTGGTAAATCAAGATTCGTAGAATACCAATCGAAATTTCGATTGGTAAATCAAGATTCGTAGAATACCAATCGAAATTTCGATTGGTAAATCAAGATTCGTAGAATACCAATCGAAATTTCGATTGGTAAATCAAGATTCGTAGAATACCAATCGAAATTTCGATTGGTAAATCAAGATTCGTAGAATACCAATCGAAATTTCGATTGGTAAATCAAGATTCGTAGAATACCAATCGAAATTTCGATTGGTAAATCAAGATTCGTAGAATACCAATCGAAATTTCGATTGGTAAATCAAGATTCGTAGAATACCAATCGAAATTTCGATTGGTAAATCAAGATTCGTAGAATACCAATCGAAATTTCGATTGGTAAATCAAGATTCGTAGAATACCAATCGAAATTTCGATTGGTAAATCAAGATTCGTAGAATACCAATCGAAATTTCGATTGGTAAATCAAGATTCGTAGAATACCAATCGAAATTTCGATTGGTAAATCAAGATTCGTAGAATACCAATCGAAATTTCGATTGGTAAATCAAGATTCGTAGAATACCAATCGAAATTTCGATTGGTAAATCAAGATTCGTAGAATACCAATCGAAATTTCGATTGGTAAATCAAGATTCGTAGAATACCAATCGAAATTTCGATTGGTAAATCAAGATTCGTAGAATACCAATCGAAATTTCGATTGGTAAATCAAGATTCGTAGAATACCAATCGAAATTTCGATTGGTAAATCAAGATTCGTAGAATACCAATCGAAATTTCGATTGGTAAATCAAGATTCGTAGAATACCAATCGAAATTTCGATTGGTAAATCAAGATTCGTAGAATACCAATCGAAATTTCGATTGGTAAATCAAGATTCGTAGAATACCAATCGAAATTTCGATTGGTAAATCAAGATTCGTAGAATACCAATCGAAATTTCGATTGGTAAATCAAGATTCGTAGAATACCAATCGAAATTTCGATTGGTAAATCAAGATTCGTAGAATACCAATCGAAATTTCGATTGGTAAATCAAGATTCGTAGAATACCAATCGAAATTTCGATTGGTAAATCAAGATTCGTAGAATACCAATCGAAATTTCGATTGGTAAATCAAGATTCGTAGAATACCAATCGAAATTTCGATTGGTAAATCAAGATTCGTAGAATACCAATCGAAATTTCGATTGGTAAATCAAGATTCGTAGAATACCAATCGAAATTTCGATTGGTAAATCAAGATTCGTAGAATACCAATCGAAATTTCGATTGGTAAATCAAGATTCGTAGAATACCAATCGAAATTTCGATTGGTAAATCAAGATTCGTAGAATACCAATCGAAATTTCGATTGGTAAATCAAGATTCGTAGAATACCAATCGAAATTTCGATTGGTAAATCAAGATTCGTAGAATACCAATCGAAATTTCGATTGGTAAATCAAGATTCGTAGAATACCAATCGAAATTTCGATTGGTAAATCAAGATTCGTAGAATACCAATCGAAATTTCGATTGGTAAATCAAGATTCGTAGAATACCAATCGAAATTTCGATTGGTAAATCAAGATTCGTAGAATACCAATCGAAATTTCGATTGGTAAATCAAGATTCGTAGAATACCAATCGAAATTTCGATTGGTAAATCAAGATTCGTAGAATACCAATCGAAATTTCGATTGGTAAATCAAGATTCGTAGAATACCAATCGAAATTTCGATTGGTAAATCAAGATTCGTAGAATACCAATCGAAATTTCGATTGGTAAATCAAGATTCGTAGAATACCAATCGAAATTTCGATTGGTAAATCAAGATTCGTAGAATACCAATCGAAATTTCGATTGGTAAATCAAGATTCGTAGAATACCAATCGAAATTTCGATTGGTAAATCAAGATTCGTAGAATACCAATCGAAATTTCGATTGGTAAATCAAGATTCGTAGAATACCAATCGAAATTTCGATTGGTAAATCAAGATTCGTAGAATACCAATCGAAATTTCGATTGGTAAATCAAGATTCGTAGAATACCAATCGAAATTTCGATTGGTAAATCAAGATTCGTAGAATACCAATCGAAATTTCGATTGGTAAATCAAGATTCGTAGAATACCAATCGAAATTTCGATTGGTAAATCAAGATTCGTAGAATACCAATCGAAATTTCGATTGGTAAATCAAGATTCGTAGAATACCAATCGAAATTTCGATTGGTAAATCAAGATTCGTAGAATACCAATCGAAATTTCGATTGGTAAATCAAGATTCGTAGAATACCAATCGAAATTTCGATTGGTAAATCAAGATTCGTAGAATACCAATCGAAATTTCGATTGGTAAATCAAGATTCGTAGAATACCAATCGAAATTTCGATTGGTAAATCAAGATTCGTAGAATACCAATCGAAATTTCGATTGGTAAATCAAGATTCGTAGAATACCAATCGAAATTTCGATTGGTAAATCAAGATTCGTAGAATACCAATCGAAATTTCGATTGGTAAATCAAGATTCGTAGAATACCAATCGAAATTTCGATTGGTAAATCAAGATTCGTAGAATACCAATCGAAATTTCGATTGGTAAATCAAGATTCGTAGAATACCAATCGAAATTTCGATTGGTAAATCAAGATTCGTAGAATACCAATCGAAATTTCGATTGGTAAATCAAGATTCGTAGAATACCAATCGAAATTTCGATTGGTAAATCAAGATTCGTAGAATACCAATCGAAATTTCGATTGGTAAATCAAGATTCGTAGAATACCAATCGAAATTTCGATTGGTAAATCAAGATTCGTAGAATACCAATCGAAATTTCGATTGGTAAATCAAGATTCGTAGAATACCAATCGAAATTTCGATTGGTAAATCAAGATTCGTAGAATACCAATCGAAATTTCGATTGGTAAATCAAGATTCGTAGAATACCAATCGAAATTTCGATTGGTAAATCAAGATTCGTAGAATACCAATCGAAATTTCGATTGGTAAATCAAGATTCGTAGAATACCAATCGAAATTTCGATTGGTAAATCAAGATTCGTAGAATACCAATCGAAATTTCGATTGGTAAATCAAGATTCGTAGAATACCAATCGAAATTTCGATTGGTAAATCAAGATTCGTAGAATACCAATCGAAATTTCGATTGGTAAATCAAGATTCGTAGAATACCAATCGAAATTTCGATTGGTAAATCAAGATTCGTAGAATACCAATCGAAATTTCGATTGGTAAATCAAGATTCGTAGAATACCAATCGAAATTTCGATTGGTAAATCAAGATTCGTAGAATACCAATCGAAATTTCGATTGGTAAATCAAGATTCGTAGAATACCAATCGAAATTTCGATTGGTAAATCAAGATTCGTAGAATACCAATCGAAATTTCGATTGGTAAATCAAGATTCGTAGAATACCAATCGAAATTTCGATTGGTAAATCAAGATTCGTAGAATACCAATCGAAATTTCGATTGGTAAATCAAGATTCGTAGAATACCAATCGAAATTTCGATTGGTAAATCAAGATTCGTAGAATACCAATCGAAATTTCGATTGGTAAATCAAGATTCGTAGAATACCAATCGAAATTTCGATTGGTAAATCAAGATTCGTAGAATACCAATCGAAATTTCGATTGGTAAATCAAGATTCGTAGAATACCAATCGAAATTTCGATTGGTAAATCAAGATTCGTAGAATACCAATCGAAATTTCGATTGGTAAATCAAGATTCGTAGAATACCAATCGAAATTTCGATTGGTAAATCAAGATTCGTAGAATACCAATCGAAATTTCGATTGGTAAATCAAGATTCGTAGAATACCAATCGAAATTTCGATTGGTAAATCAAGATTCGTAGAATACCAATCGAAATTTCGATTGGTAAATCAAGATTCGTAGAATACCAATCGAAATTTCGATTGGTAAATCAAGATTCGTAGAATACCAATCGAAATTTCGATTGGTAAATCAAGATTCGTAGAATACCAATCGAAATTTCGATTGGTAAATCAAGATTCGTAGAATACCAATCGAAATTTCGATTGGTAAATCAAGATTCGTAGAATACCAATCGAAATTTCGATTGGTAAATCAAGATTCGTAGAATACCAATCGAAATTTCGATTGGTAAATCAAGATTCGTAGAATACCAATCGAAATTTCGATTGGTAAATCAAGATTCGTAGAATACCAATCGAAATTTCGATTGGTAAATCAAGATTCGTAGAATACCAATCGAAATTTCGATTGGTAAATCAAGATTCGTAGAATACCAATCGAAATTTCGATTGGTAAATCAAGATTCGTAGAATACCAATCGAAATTTCGATTGGTAAATCAAGATTCGTAGAATACCAATCGAAATTTCGATTGGTAAATCAAGATTCGTAGAATACCAATCGAAATTTCGATTGGTAAATCAAGATTCGTAGAATACCAATCGAAATTTCGATTGGTAAATCAAGATTCGTAGAATACCAATCGAAATTTCGATTGGTAAATCAAGATTCGTAGAATACCAATCGAAATTTCGATTGGTAAATCAAGATTCGTAGAATACCAATCGAAATTTCGATTGGTAAATCAAGATTCGTAGAATACCAATCGAAATTTCGATTGGTAAATCAAGATTCGTAGAATACCAATCGAAATTTCGATTGGTAAATCAAGATTCGTAGAATACCAATCGAAATTTCGATTGGTAAATCAAGATTCGTAGAATACCAATCGAAATTTCGATTGGTAAATCAAGATTCGTAGAATACCAATCGAAATTTCGATTGGTAAATCAAGATTCGTAGAATACCAATCGAAATTTCGATTGGTAAATCAAGATTCGTAGAATACCAATCGAAATTTCGATTGGTAAATCAAGATTCGTAGAATACCAATCGAAATTTCGATTGGTAAATCAAGATTCGTAGAATACCAATCGAAATTTCGATTGGTAAATCAAGATTCGTAGAATACCAATCGAAATTTCGATTGGTAAATCAAGATTCGTAGAATACCAATCGAAATTTCGATTGGTAAATCAAGATTCGTAGAATACCAATCGAAATTTCGATTGGTAAATCAAGATTCGTAGAATACCAATCGAAATTTCGATTGGTAAATCAAGATTCGTAGAATACCAATCGAAATTTCGATTGGTAAATCAAGATTCGTAGAATACCAATCGAAATTTCGATTGGTAAATCAAGATTCGTAGAATACCAATCGAAATTTCGATTGGTAAATCAAGATTCGTAGAATACCAATCGAAATTTCGATTGGTAAATCAAGATTCGTAGAATACCAATCGAAATTTCGATTGGTAAATCAAGATTCGTAGAATACCAATCGAAATTTCGATTGGTAAATCAAGATTCGTAGAATACCAATCGAAATTTCGATTGGTAAATCAAGATTCGTAGAATACCAATCGAAATTTCGATTGGTAAATCAAGATTCGTAGAATACCAATCGAAATTTCGATTGGTAAATCAAGATTCGTAGAATACCAATCGAAATTTCGATTGGTAAATCAAGATTCGTAGAATACCAATCGAAATTTCGATTGGTAAATCAAGATTCGTAGAATACCAATCGAAATTTCGATTGGTAAATCAAGATTCGTAGAATACCAATCGAAATTTCGATTGGTAAATCAAGATTCGTAGAATACCAATCGAAATTTCGATTGGTAAATCAAGATTCGTAGAATACCAATCGAAATTTCGATTGGTAAATCAAGATTCGTAGAATACCAATCGAAATTTCGATTGGTAAATCAAGATTCGTAGAATACCAATCGAAATTTCGATTGGTAAATCAAGATTCGTAGAATACCAATCGAAATTTCGATTGGTAAATCAAGATTCGTAGAATACCAATCGAAATTTCGATTGGTAAATCAAGATTCGTAGAATACCAATCGAAATTTCGATTGGTAAATCAAGATTCGTAGAATACCAATCGAAATTTCGATTGGTAAATCAAGATTCGTAGAATACCAATCGAAATTTCGATTGGTAAATCAAGATTCGTAGAATACCAATCGAAATTTCGATTGGTAAATCAAGATTCGTAGAATACCAATCGAAATTTCGATTGGTAAATCAAGATTCGTAGAATACCAATCGAAATTTCGATTGGTAAATCAAGATTCGTAGAATACCAATCGAAATTTCGATTGGTAAATCAAGATTCGTAGAATACCAATCGAAATTTCGATTGGTAAATCAAGATTCGTAGAATACCAATCGAAATTTCGATTGGTAAATCAAGATTCGTAGAATACCAATCGAAATTTCGATTGGTAAATCAAGATTCGTAGAATACCAATCGAAATTTCGATTGGTAAATCAAGATTCGTAGAATACCAATCGAAATTTCGATTGGTAAATCAAGATTCGTAGAATACCAATCGAAATTTCGATTGGTAAATCAAGATTCGTAGAATACCAATCGAAATTTCGATTGGTAAATCAAGATTCGTAGAATACCAATCGAAATTTCGATTGGTAAATCAAGATTCGTAGAATACCAATCGAAATTTCGATTGGTAAATCAAGATTCGTAGAATACCAATCGAAATTTCGATTGGTAAATCAAGATTCGTAGAATACCAATCGAAATTTCGATTGGTAAATCAAGATTCGTAGAATACCAATCGAAATTTCGATTGGTAAATCAAGATTCGTAGAATACCAATCGAAATTTCGATTGGTAAATCAAGATTCGTAGAATACCAATCGAAATTTCGATTGGTAAATCAAGATTCGTAGAATACCAATCGAAATTTCGATTGGTAAATCAAGATTCGTAGAATACCAATCGAAATTTCGATTGGTAAATCAAGATTCGTAGAATACCAATCGAAATTTCGATTGGTAAATCAAGATTCGTAGAATACCAATCGAAATTTCGATTGGTAAATCAAGATTCGTAGAATACCAATCGAAATTTCGATTGGTAAATCAAGATTCGTAGAATACCAATCGAAATTTCGATTGGTAAATCAAGATTCGTAGAATACCAATCGAAATTTCGATTGGTAAATCAAGATTCGTAGAATACCAATCGAAATTTCGATTGGTAAATCAAGATTCGTAGAATACCAATCGAAATTTCGATTGGTAAATCAAGATTCGTAGAATACCAATCGAAATTTCGATTGGTAAATCAAGATTCGTAGAATACCAATCGAAATTTCGATTGGTAAATCAAGATTCGTAGAATACCAATCGAAATTTCGATTGGTAAATCAAGATTCGTAGAATACCAATCGAAATTTCGATTGGTAAATCAAGATTCGTAGAATACCAATCGAAATTTCGATTGGTAAATCAAGATTCGTAGAATACCAATCGAAATTTCGATTGGTAAATCAAGATTCGTAGAATACCAATCGAAATTTCGATTGGTAAATCAAGATTCGTAGAATACCAATCGAAATTTCGATTGGTAAATCAAGATTCGTAGAATACCAATCGAAATTTCGATTGGTAAATCAAGATTCGTAGAATACCAATCGAAATTTCGATTGGTAAATCAAGATTCGTAGAATACCAATCGAAATTTCGATTGGTAAATCAAGATTCGTAGAATACCAATCGAAATTTCGATTGGTAAATCAAGATTCGTAGAATACCAATCGAAATTTCGATTGGTAAATCAAGATTCGTAGAATACCAATCGAAATTTCGATTGGTAAATCAAGATTCGTAGAATACCAATCGAAATTTCGATTGGTAAATCAAGATTCGTAGAATACCAATCGAAATTTCGATTGGTAAATCAAGATTCGTAGAATACCAATCGAAATTTCGATTGGTAAATCAAGATTCGTAGAATACCAATCGAAATTTCGATTGGTAAATCAAGATTCGTAGAATACCAATCGAAATTTCGATTGGTAAATCAAGATTCGTAGAATACCAATCGAAATTTCGATTGGTAAATCAAGATTCGTAGAATACCAATCGAAATTTCGATTGGTAAATCAAGATTCGTAGAATACCAATCGAAATTTCGATTGGTAAATCAAGATTCGTAGAATACCAATCGAAATTTCGATTGGTAAATCAAGATTCGTAGAATACCAATCGAAATTTCGATTGGTAAATCAAGATTCGTAGAATACCAATCGAAATTTCGATTGGTAAATCAAGATTCGTAGAATACCAATCGAAATTTCGATTGGTAAATCAAGATTCGTAGAATACCAATCGAAATTTCGATTGGTAAATCAAGATTCGTAGAATACCAATCGAAATTTCGATTGGTAAATCAAGATTCGTAGAATACCAATCGAAATTTCGATTGGTAAATCAAGATTCGTAGAATACCAATCGAAATTTCGATTGGTAAATCAAGATTCGTAGAATACCAATCGAAATTTCGATTGGTAAATCAAGATTCGTAGAATACCAATCGAAATTTCGATTGGTAAATCAAGATTCGTAGAATACCAATCGAAATTTCGATTGGTAAATCAAGATTCGTAGAATACCAATCGAAATTTCGATTGGTAAATCAAGATTCGTAGAATACCAATCGAAATTTCGATTGGTAAATCAAGATTCGTAGAATACCAATCGAAATTTCGATTGGTAAATCAAGATTCGTAGAATACCAATCGAAATTTCGATTGGTAAATCAAGATTCGTAGAATACCAATCGAAATTTCGATTGGTAAATCAAGATTCGTAGAATACCAATCGAAATTTCGATTGGTAAATCAAGATTCGTAGAATACCAATCGAAATTTCGATTGGTAAATCAAGATTCGTAGAATACCAATCGAAATTTCGATTGGTAAATCAAGATTCGTAGAATACCAATCGAAATTTCGATTGGTAAATCAAGATTCGTAGAATACCAATCGAAATTTCGATTGGTAAATCAAGATTCGTAGAATACCAATCGAAATTTCGATTGGTAAATCAAGATTCGTAGAATACCAATCGAAATTTCGATTGGTAAATCAAGATTCGTAGAATACCAATCGAAATTTCGATTGGTAAATCAAGATTCGTAGAATACCAATCGAAATTTCGATTGGTAAATCAAGATTCGTAGAATACCAATCGAAATTTCGATTGGTAAATCAAGATTCGTAGAATACCAATCGAAATTTCGATTGGTAAATCAAGATTCGTAGAATACCAATCGAAATTTCGATTGGTAAATCAAGATTCGTAGAATACCAATCGAAATTTCGATTGGTAAATCAAGATTCGTAGAATACCAATCGAAATTTCGATTGGTAAATCAAGATTCGTAGAATACCAATCGAAATTTCGATTGGTAAATCAAGATTCGTAGAATACCAATCGAAATTTCGATTGGTAAATCAAGATTCGTAGAATACCAATCGAAATTTCGATTGGTAAATCAAGATTCGTAGAATACCAATCGAAATTTCGATTGGTAAATCAAGATTCGTAGAATACCAATCGAAATTTCGATTGGTAAATCAAGATTCGTAGAATACCAATCGAAATTTCGATTGGTAAATCAAGATTCGTAGAATACCAATCGAAATTTCGATTGGTAAATCAAGATTCGTAGAATACCAATCGAAATTTCGATTGGTAAATCAAGATTCGTAGAATACCAATCGAAATTTCGATTGGTAAATCAAGATTCGTAGAATACCAATCGAAATTTCGATTGGTAAATCAAGATTCGTAGAATACCAATCGAAATTTCGATTGGTAAATCAAGATTCGTAGAATACCAATCGAAATTTCGATTGGTAAATCAAGATTCGTAGAATACCAATCGAAATTTCGATTGGTAAATCAAGATTCGTAGAATACCAATCGAAATTTCGATTGGTAAATCAAGATTCGTAGAATACCAATCGAAATTTCGATTGGTAAATCAAGATTCGTAGAATACCAATCGAAATTTCGATTGGTAAATCAAGATTCGTAGAATACCAATCGAAATTTCGATTGGTAAATCAAGATTCGTAGAATACCAATCGAAATTTCGATTGGTAAATCAAGATTCGTAGAATACCAATCGAAATTTCGATTGGTAAATCAAGATTCGTAGAATACCAATCGAAATTTCGATTGGTAAATCAAGATTCGTAGAATACCAATCGAAATTTCGATTGGTAAATCAAGATTCGTAGAATACCAATCGAAATTTCGATTGGTAAATCAAGATTCGTAGAATACCAATCGAAATTTCGATTGGTAAATCAAGATTCGTAGAATACCAATCGAAATTTCGATTGGTAAATCAAGATTCGTAGAATACCAATCGAAATTTCGATTGGTAAATCAAGATTCGTAGAATACCAATCGAAATTTCGATTGGTAAATCAAGATTCGTAGAATACCAATCGAAATTTCGATTGGTAAATCAAGATTCGTAGAATACCAATCGAAATTTCGATTGGTAAATCAAGATTCGTAGAATACCAATCGAAATTTCGATTGGTAAATCAAGATTCGTAGAATACCAATCGAAATTTCGATTGGTAAATCAAGATTCGTAGAATACCAATCGAAATTTCGATTGGTAAATCAAGATTCGTAGAATACCAATCGAAATTTCGATTGGTAAATCAAGATTCGTAGAATACCAATCGAAATTTCGATTGGTAAATCAAGATTCGTAGAATACCAATCGAAATTTCGATTGGTAAATCAAGATTCGTAGAATACCAATCGAAATTTCGATTGGTAAATCAAGATTCGTAGAATACCAATCGAAATTTCGATTGGTAAATCAAGATTCGTAGAATACCAATCGAAATTTCGATTGGTAAATCAAGATTCGTAGAATACCAATCGAAATTTCGATTGGTAAATCAAGATTCGTAGAATACCAATCGAAATTTCGATTGGTAAATCAAGATTCGTAGAATACCAATCGAAATTTCGATTGGTAAATCAAGATTCGTAGAATACCAATCGAAATTTCGATTGGTAAATCAAGATTCGTAGAATACCAATCGAAATTTCGATTGGTAAATCAAGATTCGTAGAATACCAATCGAAATTTCGATTGGTAAATCAAGATTCGTAGAATACCAATCGAAATTTCGATTGGTAAATCAAGATTCGTAGAATACCAATCGAAATTTCGATTGGTAAATCAAGATTCGTAGAATACCAATCGAAATTTCGATTGGTAAATCAAGATTCGTAGAATACCAATCGAAATTTCGATTGGTAAATCAAGATTCGTAGAATACCAATCGAAATTTCGATTGGTAAATCAAGATTCGTAGAATACCAATCAAAATTTCGATTGGTAAATCAAGATTCGTAGAATACCAATCGAAATTTCGATTGGTAAATCAAGATTCGTAGAATACCAATCGAAATTTCGATTGGTAAATCAAGATTCGTAGAATACCAATCGAAATTTCGATTGGTAAATCAAGATTCGTAGAATACCAATCGAAATTTCGATTGGTAAATCAAGATTCGTAGAATACCAATCGAAATTTCGATTGGTAAATCAAGATTCGTAGAATACCAATCGAAATTTCGATTGGTAAATCAAGATTCGTAGAATACCAATCGAAATTTCGATTGGTAAATCAAGATTCGTAGAATACCAATCGAAATTTCGATTGGTAAATCAAGATTCGTAGAATACCAATCGAAATTTCGATTGGTAAATCAAGATTCGTAGAATACCAATCGAAATTTCGATTGGTAAATCAAGATTCGTAGAATACCAATCGAAATTTCGATTGGTAAATCAAGATTCGTAGAATACCAATCGAAATTTCGATTGGTAAATCAAGATTCGTAGAATACCAATCGAAATTTCGATTGGTAAATCAAGATTCGTAGAATACCAATCGAAATTTCGATTGGTAAATCAAGATTCGTAGAATACCAATCGAAATTTCGATTGGTAAATCAAGATTCGTAGAATACCAATCGAAATTTCGATTGGTAAATCAAGATTCGTAGAATACCAATCGAAATTTCGATTGGTAAATCAAGATTCGTAGAATACCAATCGAAATTTCGATTGGTAAATCAAGATTCGTAGAATACCAATCGAAATTTCGATTGGTAAATCAAGATTCGTAGAATACCAATCGAAATTTCGATTGGTAAATCAAGATTCGTAGAATACCAATCGAAATTTCGATTGGTAAATCAAGATTCGTAGAATACCAATCGAAATTTCGATTGGTAAATCAAGATTCGTAGAATACCAATCGAAATTTCGATTGGTAAATCAAGATTCGTAGAATACCAATCGAAATTTCGATTGGTAAATCAAGATTCGTAGAATACCAATCGAAATTTCGATTGGTAAATCAAGATTCGTAGAATACCAATCGAAATTTCGATTGGTAAATCAAGATTCGTAGAATACCAATCGAAATTTCGATTGGTAAATCAAGATTCGTAGAATACCAATCGAAATTTCGATTGGTAAATCAAGATTCGTAGAATACCAATCGAAATTTCGATTGGTAAATCAAGATTCGTAGAATACCAATCGAAATTTCGATTGGTAAATCAAGATTCGTAGAATACCAATCGAAATTTCGATTGGTAAATCAAGATTCGTAGAATACCAATCGAAATTTCGATTGGTAAATCAAGATTCGTAGAATACCAATCGAAATTTCGATTGGTAAATCAAGATTCGTAGAATACCAATCGAAATTTCGATTGGTAAATCAAGATTCGTAGAATACCAATCGAAATTTCGATTGGTAAATCAAGATTCGTAGAATACCAATCGAAATTTCGATTGGTAAATCAAGATTCGTAGAATACCAATCGAAATTTCGATTGGTAAATCAAGATTCGTAGAATACCAATCGAAATTTCGATTGGTAAATCAAGATTCGTAGAATACCAATCGAAATTTCGATTGGTAAATCAAGATTCGTAGAATACCAATCGAAATTTCGATTGGTAAATCAAGATTCGTAGAATACCAATCGAAATTTCGATTGGTAAATCAAGATTCGTAGAATACCAATCGAAATTTCGATTGGTAAATCAAGATTCGTAGAATACCAATCGAAATTTCGATTGGTAAATCAAGATTCGTAGAATACCAATCGAAATTTCGATTGGTAAATCAAGATTCGTAGAATACCAATCGAAATTTCGATTGGTAAATCAAGATTCGTAGAATACCAATCGAAATTTCGATTGGTAAATCAAGATTCGTAGAATACCAATCGAAATTTCGATTGGTAAATCAAGATTCGTAGAATACCAATCGAAATTTCGATTGGTAAATCAAGATTCGTAGAATACCAATCGAAATTTCGATTGGTAAATCAAGATTCGTAGAATACCAATCGAAATTTCGATTGGTAAATCAAGATTCGTAGAATACCAATCGAAATTTCGATTGGTAAATCAAGATTCGTAGAATACCAATCGAAATTTCGATTGGTAAATCAAGATTCGTAGAATACCAATCGAAATTTCGATTGGTAAATCAAGATTCGTAGAATACCAATCGAAATTTCGATTGGTAAATCAAGATTCGTAGAATACCAATCGAAATTTCGATTGGTAAATCAAGATTCGTAGAATACCAATCGAAATTTCGATTGGTAAATCAAGATTCGTAGAATACCAATCGAAATTTCGATTGGTAAATCAAGATTCGTAGAATACCAATCGAAATTTCGATTGGTAAATCAAGATTCGTAGAATACCAATCGAAATTTCGATTGGTAAATCAAGATTCGTAGAATACCAATCGAAATTTCGATTGGTAAATCAAGATTCGTAGAATACCAATCGAAATTTCGATTGGTAAATCAAGATTCGTAGAATACCAATCGAAATTTCGATTGGTAAATCAAGATTCGTAGAATACCAATCGAAATTTCGATTGGTAAATCAAGATTCGTAGAATACCAATCGAAATTTCGATTGGTAAATCAAGATTCGTAGAATACCAATCGAAATTTCGATTGGTAAATCAAGATTCGTAGAATACCAATCGAAATTTCGATTGGTAAATCAAGATTCGTAGAATACCAATCGAAATTTCGATTGGTAAATCAAGATTCGTAGAATACCAATCGAAATTTCGATTGGTAAATCAAGATTCGTAGAATACCAATCGAAATTTCGATTGGTAAATCAAGATTCGTAGAATACCAATCGAAATTTCGATTGGTAAATCAAGATTCGTAGAATACCAATCGAAATTTCGATTGGTAAATCAAGATTCGTAGAATACCAATCGAAATTTCGATTGGTAAATCAAGATTCGTAGAATACCAATCGAAATTTCGATTGGTAAATCAAGATTCGTAGAATACCAATCGAAATTTCGATTGGTAAATCAAGATTCGTAGAATACCAATCGAAATTTCGATTGGTAAATCAAGATTCGTAGAATACCAATCGAAATTTCGATTGGTAAATCAAGATTCGTAGAATACCAATCGAAATTTCGATTGGTAAATCAAGATTCGTAGAATACCAATCGAAATTTCGATTGGTAAATCAAGATTCGTAGAATACCAATCGAAATTTCGATTGGTAAATCAAGATTCGTAGAATACCAATCGAAATTTCGATTGGTAAATCAAGATTCGTAGAATACCAATCGAAATTTCGATTGGTAAATCAAGATTCGTAGAATACCAATCGAAATTTCGATTGGTAAATCAAGATTCGTAGAATACCAATCGAAATTTCGATTGGTAAATCAAGATTCGTAGAATACCAATCGAAATTTCGATTGGTAAATCAAGATTCGTAGAATACCAATCGAAATTTCGATTGGTAAATCAAGATTCGTAGAATACCAATCGAAATTTCGATTGGTAAATCAAGATTCGTAGAATACCAATCGAAATTTCGATTGGTAAATCAAGATTCGTAGAATACCAATCGAAATTTCGATTGGTAAATCAAGATTCGTAGAATACCAATCGAAATTTCGATTGGTAAATCAAGATTCGTAGAATACCAATCGAAATTTCGATTGGTAAATCAAGATTCGTAGAATACCAATCGAAATTTCGATTGGTAAATCAAGATTCGTAGAATACCAATCGAAATTTCGATTGGTAAATCAAGATTCGTAGAATACCAATCGAAATTTCGATTGGTAAATCAAGATTCGTAGAATACCAATCGAAATTTCGATTGGTAAATCAAGATTCGTAGAATACCAATCGAAATTTCGATTGGTAAATCAAGATTCGTAGAATACCAATCGAAATTTCGATTGGTAAATCAAGATTCGTAGAATACCAATCGAAATTTCGATTGGTAAATCAAGATTCGTAGAATACCAATCGAAATTTCGATTGGTAAATCAAGATTCGTAGAATACCAATCGAAATTTCGATTGGTAAATCAAGATTCGTAGAATACCAATCGAAATTTCGATTGGTAAATCAAGATTCGTAGAATACCAATCGAAATTTCGATTGGTAAATCAAGATTCGTAGAATACCAATCGAAATTTCGATTGGTAAATCAAGATTCGTAGAATACCAATCGAAATTTCGATTGGTAAATCAAGATTCGTAGAATACCAATCGAAATTTCGATTGGTAAATCAAGATTCGTAGAATACCAATCGAAATTTCGATTGGTAAATCAAGATTCGTAGAATACCAATCGAAATTTCGATTGGTAAATCAAGATTCGTAGAATACCAATCGAAATTTCGATTGGTAAATCAAGATTCGTAGAATACCAATCGAAATTTCGATTGGTAAATCAAGATTCGTAGAATACCAATCGAAATTTCGATTGGTAAATCAAGATTCGTAGAATACCAATCGAAATTTCGATTGGTAAATCAAGATTCGTAGAATACCAATCGAAATTTCGATTGGTAAATCAAGATTCGTAGAATACCAATCGAAATTTCGATTGGTAAATCAAGATTCGTAGAATACCAATCGAAATTTCGATTGGTAAGTCAAGATTCGTAGAATACCAATCGAAATTTCGATTGGTAAATCAAGATTCGTAGAATACCAATCGAAATTTCGATTGGTAAATCAAGATTCGTAGAATACCAATCGAAATTTCGATTGGTAAATCAAGATTCGTAGAATACCAATCGAAATTTCGATTGGTAAATCAAGATTCGTAGAATACCAATCGAAATTTCGATTGGTAAATCAAGATTCGTAGAATACCAATCGAAATTTCGATTGGTAAATCAAGATTCGTAGAATACCAATCGAAATTTCGATTGGTAAATCAAGATTCGTAGAATACCAATCGAAATTTCGATTGGTAAATCAAGATTCGTAGAATACCAATCGAAATTTCGATTGGTAAATCAAGATTCGTAGAATACCAATCGAAATTTCGATTGGTAAATCAAGATTCGTAGAATACCAATCGAAATTTCGATTGGTAAATCAAGATTCGTAGAATACCAATCGAAATTTCGATTGGTAAATCAAGATTCGTAGAATACCAATCGAAATTTCGATTGGTAAATCAAGATTCGTAGAATACCAATCGAAATTTCGATTGGTAAATCAAGATTCGTAGAATACCAATCGAAATTTCGATTGGTAAATCAAGATTCGTAGAATACCAATCGAAATTTCGATTGGTAAATCAAGATTCGTAGAATACCAATCGAAATTTCGATTGGTAAATCAAGATTCGTAGAATACCAATCGAAATTTCGATTGGTAAATCAAGATTCGTAGAATACCAATCGAAATTTCGATTGGTAAATCAAGATTCGTAGAATACCAATCGAAATTTCGATTGGTAAATCAAGATTCGTAGAATACCAATCGAAATTTCGATTGGTAAATCAAGATTCGTAGAATACCAATCGAAATTTCGATTGGTAAATCAAGATTCGTAGAATACCAATCGAAATTTCGATTGGTAAATCAAGATTCGTAGAATACCAATCGAAATTTCGATTGGTAAATCAAGATTCGTAGAATACCAATCGAAATTTCGATTGGTAAATCAAGATTCGTAGAATACCAATCGAAATTTCGATTGGTAAATCAAGATTCGTAGAATACCAATCGAAATTTCGATTGGTAAATCAAGATTCGTAGAATACCAATCGAAATTTCGATTGGTAAATCAAGATTCGTAGAATACCAATCGAAATTTCGATTGGTAAATCAAGATTCGTAGAATACCAATCGAAATTTCGATTGGTAAATCAAGATTCGTAGAATACCAATCGAAATTTCGATTGGTAAATCAAGATTCGTAGAATACCAATCGAAATTTCGATTGGTAAATCAAGATTCGTAGAATACCAATCGAAATTTCGATTGGTAAATCAAGATTCGTAGAATACCAATCGAAATTTCGATTGGTAAATCAAGATTCGTAGAATACCAATCGAAATTTCGATTGGTAAATCAAGATTCGTAGAATACCAATCGAAATTTCGATTGGTAAATCAAGATTCGTAGAATACCAATCGAAATTTCGATTGGTAAATCAAGATTCGTAGAATACCAATCGAAATTTCGATTGGTAAATCAAGATTCGTAGAATACCAATCGAAATTTCGATTGGTAAATCAAGATTCGTAGAATACCAATCGAAATTTCGATTGGTAAATCAAGATTCGTAGAATACCAATCGAAATTTCGATTGGTAAATCAAGATTCGTAGAATACCAATCGAAATTTCGATTGGTAAATCAAGATTCGTAGAATACCAATCGAAATTTCGATTGGTAAATCAAGATTCGTAGAATACCAATCGAAATTTCGATTGGTAAATCAAGATTCGTAGAATACCAATCGAAATTTCGATTGGTAAATCAAGATTCGTAGAATACCAATCGAAATTTCGATTGGTAAATCAAGATTCGTAGAATACCAATCGAAATTTCGATTGGTAAATCAAGATTCGTAGAATACCAATCGAAATTTCGATTGGTAAATCAAGATTCGTAGAATACCAATCGAAATTTCGATTGGTAAATCAAGATTCGTAGAATACCAATCGAAATTTCGATTGGTAAATCAAGATTCGTAGAATACCAATCGAAATTTCGATTGGTAAATCAAGATTCGTAGAATACCAATCGAAATTTCGATTGGTAAATCAAGATTCGTAGAATACCAATCGAAATTTCGATTGGTAAATCAAGATTCGTAGAATACCAATCGAAATTTCGATTGGTAAATCAAGATTCGTAGAATACCAATCGAAATTTCGATTGGTAAATCAAGATTCGTAGAATACCAATCGAAATTTCGATTGGTAAATCAAGATTCGTAGAATACCAATCGAAATTTCGATTGGTAAATCAAGATTCGTAGAATACCAATCGAAATTTCGATTGGTAAATCAAGATTCGTAGAATACCAATCGAAATTTCGATTGGTAAATCAAGATTCGTAGAATACCAATCGAAATTTCGATTGGTAAATCAAGATTCGTAGAATACCAATCGAAATTTCGATTGGTAAATCAAGATTCGTAGAATACCAATCGAAATTTCGATTGGTAAATCAAGATTCGTAGAATACCAATCGAAATTTCGATTGGTAAATCAAGATTCGTAGAATACCAATCGAAATTTCGATTGGTAAATCAAGATTCGTAGAATACCAATCGAAATTTCGATTGGTAAATCAAGATTCGTAGAATACCAATCGAAATTTCGATTGGTAAATCAAGATTCGTAGAATACCAATCGAAATTTCGATTGGTAAATCAAGATTCGTAGAATACCAATCGAAATTTCGATTGGTAAATCAAGATTCGTAGAATACCAATCGAAATTTCGATTGGTAAATCAAGATTCGTAGAATACCAATCGAAATTTCGATTGGTAAATCAAGATTCGTAGAATACCAATCGAAATTTCGATTGGTAAATCAAGATTCGTAGAATACCAATCGAAATTTCGATTGGTAAATCAAGATTCGTAGAATACCAATCGAAATTTCGATTGGTAAATCAAGATTCGTAGAATACCAATCGAAATTTCGATTGGTAAATCAAGATTCGTAGAATACCAATCGAAATTTCGATTGGTAAATCAAGATTCGTAGAATACCAATCGAAATTTCGATTGGTAAATCAAGATTCGTAGAATACCAATCGAAATTTCGATTGGTAAATCAAGATTCGTAGAATACCAATCGAAATTTCGATTGGTAAATCAAGATTCGTAGAATACCAATCGAAATTTCGATTGGTAAATCAAGATTCGTAGAATACCAATCGAAATTTCGATTGGTAAATCAAGATTCGTAGAATACCAATCGAAATTTCGATTGGTAAATCAAGATTCGTAGAATACCAATCGAAATTTCGATTGGTAAATCAAGATTCGTAGAATACCAATCGAAATTTCGATTGGTAAATCAAGATTCGTAGAATACCAATCGAAATTTCGATTGGTAAATCAAGATTCGTAGAATACCAATCGAAATTTCGATTGGTAAATCAAGATTCGTAGAATACCAATCGAAATTTCGATTGGTAAATCAAGATTCGTAGAATACCAATCGAAATTTCGATTGGTAAATCAAGATTCGTAGAATACCAATCGAAATTTCGATTGGTAAATCAAGATTCGTAGAATACCAATCGAAATTTCGATTGGTAAATCAAGATTCGTAGAATACCAATCGAAATTTCGATTGGTAAATCAAGATTCGTAGAATACCAATCGAAATTTCGATTGGTAAATCAAGATTCGTAGAATACCAATCGAAATTTCGATTGGTAAATCAAGATTCGTAGAATACCAATCGAAATTTCGATTGGTAAATCAAGATTCGTAGAATACCAATCGAAATTTCGATTGGTAAATCAAGATTCGTAGAATACCAATCGAAATTTCGATTGGTAAATCAAGATTCGTAGAATACCAATCGAAATTTCGATTGGTAAATCAAGATTCGTAGAATACCAATCGAAATTTCGATTGGTAAATCAAGATTCGTAGAATACCAATCGAAATTTCGATTGGTAAATCAAGATTCGTAGAATACCAATCGAAATTTCGATTGGTAAATCAAGATTCGTAGAATACCAATCGAAATTTCGATTGGTAAATCAAGATTCGTAGAATACCAATCGAAATTTCGATTGGTAAATCAAGATTCGTAGAATACCAATCGAAATTTCGATTGGTAAATCAAGATTCGTAGAATACCAATCGAAATTTCGATTGGTAAATCAAGATTCGTAGAATACCAATCGAAATTTCGATTGGTAAATCAAGATTCGTAGAATACCAATCGAAATTTCGATTGGTAAATCAAGATTCGTAGAATACCAATCGAAATTTCGATTGGTAAATCAAGATTCGTAGAATACCAATCGAAATTTCGATTGGTAAATCAAGATTCGTAGAATACCAATCGAAATTTCGATTGGTAAATCAAGATTCGTAGAATACCAATCGAAATTTCGATTGGTAAATCAAGATTCGTAGAATACCAATCGAAATTTCGATTGGTAAATCAAGATTCGTAGAATACCAATCGAAATTTCGATTGGTAAATCAAGATTCGTAGAATACCAATCGAAATTTCGATTGGTAAATCAAGATTCGTAGAATACCAATCGAAATTTCGATTGGTAAATCAAGATTCGTAGAATACCAATCGAAATTTCGATTGGTAAATCAAGATTCGTAGAATACCAATCGAAATTTCGATTGGTAAATCAAGATTCGTAGAATACCAATCGAAATTTCGATTGGTAAATCAAGATTCGTAGAATACCAATCGAAATTTCGATTGGTAAATCAAGATTCGTAGAATACCAATCGAAATTTCGATTGGTAAATCAAGATTCGTAGAATACCAATCGAAATTTCGATTGGTAAATCAAGATTCGTAGAATACCAATCGAAATTTCGATTGGTAAATCAAGATTCGTAGAATACCAATCGAAATTTCGATTGGTAAATCAAGATTCGTAGAATACCAATCGAAATTTCGATTGGTAAATCAAGATTCGTAGAATACCAATCGAAATTTCGATTGGTAAATCAAGATTCGTAGAATACCAATCGAAATTTCGATTGGTAAATCAAGATTCGTAGAATACCAATCGAAATTTCGATTGGTAAATCAAGATTCGTAGAATACCAATCGAAATTTCGATTGGTAAATCAAGATTCGTAGAATACCAATCGAAATTTCGATTGGTAAATCAAGATTCGTAGAATACCAATCGAAATTTCGATTGGTAAATCAAGATTCGTAGAATACCAATCGAAATTTCGATTGGTAAATCAAGATTCGTAGAATACCAATCGAAATTTCGATTGGTAAATCAAGATTCGTAGAATACCAATCGAAATTTCGATTGGTAAATCAAGATTCGTAGAATACCAATCGAAATTTCGATTGGTAAATCAAGATTCGTAGAATACCAATCGAAATTTCGATTGGTAAATCAAGATTCGTAGAATACCAATCGAAATTTCGATTGGTAAATCAAGATTCGTAGAATACCAATCGAAATTTCGATTGGTAAATCAAGATTCGTAGAATACCAATCGAAATTTCGATTGGTAAATCAAGATTCGTAGAATACCAATCGAAATTTCGATTGGTAAATCAAGATTCGTAGAATACCAATCGAAATTTCGATTGGTAAATCAAGATTCGTAGAATACCAATCGAAATTTCGATTGGTAAATCAAGATTCGTAGAATACCAATCGAAATTTCGATTGGTAAATCAAGATTCGTAGAATACCAATCGAAATTTCGATTGGTAAATCAAGATTCGTAGAATACCAATCGAAATTTCGATTGGTAAATCAAGATTCGTAGAATACCAATCGAAATTTCGATTGGTAAATCAAGATTCGTAGAATACCAATCGAAATTTCGATTGGTAAATCAAGATTCGTAGAATACCAATCGAAATTTCGATTGGTAAATCAAGATTCGTAGAATACCAATCGAAATTTCGATTGGTAAATCAAGATTCGTAGAATACCAATCGAAATTTCGATTGGTAAATCAAGATTCGTAGAATACCAATCGAAATTTCGATTGGTAAATCAAGATTCGTAGAATACCAATCGAAATTTCGATTGGTAAATCAAGATTCGTAGAATACCAATCGAAATTTCGATTGGTAAATCAAGATTCGTAGAATACCAATCGAAATTTCGATTGGTAAATCAAGATTCGTAGAATACCAATCGAAATTTCGATTGGTAAATCAAGATTCGTAGAATACCAATCGAAATTTCGATTGGTAAATCAAGATTCGTAGAATACCAATCGAAATTTCGATTGGTAAATCAAGATTCGTAGAATACCAATCGAAATTTCGATTGGTAAATCAAGATTCGTAGAATACCAATCGAAATTTCGATTGGTAAATCAAGATTCGTAGAATACCAATCGAAATTTCGATTGGTAAATCAAGATTCGTAGAATACCAATCGAAATTTCGATTGGTAAATCAAGATTCGTAGAATACCAATCGAAATTTCGATTGGTAAATCAAGATTCGTAGAATACCAATCGAAATTTCGATTGGTAAATCAAGATTCGTAGAATACCAATCGAAATTTCGATTGGTAAATCAAGATTCGTAGAATACCAATCGAAATTTCGATTGGTAAATCAAGATTCGTAGAATACCAATCGAAATTTCGATTGGTAAATCAAGATTCGTAGAATACCAATCGAAATTTCGATTGGTAAATCAAGATTCGTAGAATACCAATCGAAATTTCGATTGGTAAATCAAGATTCGTAGAATACCAATCGAAATTTCGATTGGTAAATCAAGATTCGTAGAATACCAATCGAAATTTCGATTGGTAAATCAAGATTCGTAGAATACCAATCGAAATTTCGATTGGTAAATCAAGATTCGTAGAATACCAATCGAAATTTCGATTGGTAAATCAAGATTCGTAGAATACCAATCGAAATTTCGATTGGTAAATCAAGATTCGTAGAATACCAATCGAAATTTCGATTGGTAAATCAAGATTCGTAGAATACCAATCGAAATTTCGATTGGTAAATCAAGATTCGTAGAATACCAATCGAAATTTCGATTGGTAAATCAAGATTCGTAGAATACCAATCGAAATTTCGATTGGTAAATCAAGATTCGTAGAATACCAATCGAAATTTCGATTGGTAAATCAAGATTCGTAGAATACCAATCGAAATTTCGATTGGTAAATCAAGATTCGTAGAATACCAATCGAAATTTCGATTGGTAAATCAAGATTCGTAGAATACCAATCGAAATTTCGATTGGTAAATCAAGATTCGTAGAATACCAATCGAAATTTCGATTGGTAAATCAAGATTCGTAGAATACCAATCGAAATTTCGATTGGTAAATCAAGATTCGTAGAATACCAATCGAAATTTCGATTGGTAAATCAAGATTCGTAGAATACCAATCGAAATTTCGATTGGTAAATCAAGATTCGTAGAATACCAATCGAAATTTCGATTGGTAAATCAAGATTCGTAGAATACCAATCGAAATTTCGATTGGTAAATCAAGATTCGTAGAATACCAATCGAAATTTCGATTGGTAAATCAAGATTCGTAGAATACCAATCGAAATTTCGATTGGTAAATCAAGATTCGTAGAATACCAATCGAAATTTCGATTGGTAAATCAAGATTCGTAGAATACCAATCGAAATTTCGATTGGTAAATCAAGATTCGTAGAATACCAATCGAAATTTCGATTGGTAAATCAAGATTCGTAGAATACCAATCGAAATTTCGATTGGTAAATCAAGATTCGTAGAATACCAATCGAAATTTCGATTGGTAAATCAAGATTCGTAGAATACCAATCGAAATTTCGATTGGTAAATCAAGATTCGTAGAATACCAATCGAAATTTCGATTGGTAAATCAAGATTCGTAGAATACCAATCGAAATTTCGATTGGTAAATCAAGATTCGTAGAATACCAATCGAAATTTCGATTGGTAAATCAAGATTCGTAGAATACCAATCGAAATTTCGATTGGTAAATCAAGATTCGTAGAATACCAATCGAAATTTCGATTGGTAAATCAAGATTCGTAGAATACCAATCGAAATTTCGATTGGTAAATCAAGATTCGTAGAATACCAATCGAAATTTCGATTGGTAAATCAAGATTCGTAGAATACCAATCGAAATTTCGATTGGTAAATCAAGATTCGTAGAATACCAATCGAAATTTCGATTGGTAAATCAAGATTCGTAGAATACCAATCGAAATTTCGATTGGTAAATCAAGATTCGTAGAATACCAATCGAAATTTCGATTGGTAAATCAAGATTCGTAGAATACCAATCGAAATTTCGATTGGTAAATCAAGATTCGTAGAATACCAATCGAAATTTCGATTGGTAAATCAAGATTCGTAGAATACCAATCGAAATTTCGATTGGTAAATCAAGATTCGTAGAATACCAATCGAAATTTCGATTGGTAAATCAAGATTCGTAGAATACCAATCGAAATTTCGATTGGTAAATCAAGATTCGTAGAATACCAATCGAAATTTCGATTGGTAAATCAAGATTCGTAGAATACCAATCGAAATTTCGATTGGTAAATCAAGATTCGTAGAATACCAATCGAAATTTCGATTGGTAAATCAAGATTCGTAGAATACCAATCGAAATTTCGATTGGTAAATCAAGATTCGTAGAATACCAATCGAAATTTCGATTGGTAAATCAAGATTCGTAGAATACCAATCGAAATTTCGATTGGTAAATCAAGATTCGTAGAATACCAATCGAAATTTCGATTGGTAAATCAAGATTCGTAGAATACCAATCGAAATTTCGATTGGTAAATCAAGATTCGTAGAATACCAATCGAAATTTCGATTGGTAAATCAAGATTCGTAGAATACCAATCGAAATTTCGATTGGTAAATCAAGATTCGTAGAATACCAATCGAAATTTCGATTGGTAAATCAAGATTCGTAGAATACCAATCGAAATTTCGATTGGTAAATCAAGATTCGTAGAATACCAATCGAAATTTCGATTGGTAAATCAAGATTCGTAGAATACCAATCGAAATTTCGATTGGTAAATCAAGATTCGTAGAATACCAATCGAAATTTCGATTGGTAAATCAAGATTCGTAGAATACCAATCGAAATTTCGATTGGTAAATCAAGATTCGTAGAATACCAATCGAAATTTCGATTGGTAAATCAAGATTCGTAGAATACCAATCGAAATTTCGATTGGTAAATCAAGATTCGTAGAATACCAATCGAAATTTCGATTGGTAAATCAAGATTCGTAGAATACCAATCGAAATTTCGATTGGTAAATCAAGATTCGTAGAATACCAATCGAAATTTCGATTGGTAAATCAAGATTCGTAGAATACCAATCGAAATTTCGATTGGTAAATCAAGATTCGTAGAATACCAATCGAAATTTCGATTGGTAAATCAAGATTCGTAGAATACCAATCGAAATTTCGATTGGTAAATCAAGATTCGTAGAATACCAATCGAAATTTCGATTGGTAAATCAAGATTCGTAGAATACCAATCGAAATTTCGATTGGTAAATCAAGATTCGTAGAATACCAATCGAAATTTCGATTGGTAAATCAAGATTCGTAGAATACCAATCGAAATTTCGATTGGTAAATCAAGATTCGTAGAATACCAATCGAAATTTCGATTGGTAAATCAAGATTCGTAGAATACCAATCGAAATTTCGATTGGTAAATCAAGATTCGTAGAATACCAATCGAAATTTCGATTGGTAAATCAAGATTCGTAGAATACCAATCGAAATTTCGATTGGTAAATCAAGATTCGTAGAATACCAATCGAAATTTCGATTGGTAAATCAAGATTCGTAGAATACCAATCGAAATTTCGATTGGTAAATCAAGATTCGTAGAATACCAATCGAAATTTCGATTGGTAAATCAAGATTCGTAGAATACCAATCGAAATTTCGATTGGTAAATCAAGATTCGTAGAATACCAATCGAAATTTCGATTGGTAAATCAAGATTCGTAGAATACCAATCGAAATTTCGATTGGTAAATCAAGATTCGTAGAATACCAATCGAAATTTCGATTGGTAAATCAAGATTCGTAGAATACCAATCGAAATTTCGATTGGTAAATCAAGATTCGTAGAATACCAATCGAAATTTCGATTGGTAAATCAAGATTCGTAGAATACCAATCGAAATTTCGATTGGTAAATCAAGATTCGTAGAATACCAATCGAAATTTCGATTGGTAAATCAAGATTCGTAGAATACCAATCGAAATTTCGATTGGTAAATCAAGATTCGTAGAATACCAATCGAAATTTCGATTGGTAAATCAAGATTCGTAGAATACCAATCGAAATTTCGATTTATATTCCGGGTTACTTCTATTGGGGTTTCGGGTTAGCTCGATACGGGTTTCCGGGTTACTTCTATTGGGGTTCGGGTTAGCTCGATACGGGTTTCCGGGTTACTTTTATGGGGGTGCGGGTTAGCTCGATACGGGTTTCCGGGTTACTTCTATGCGGGTTCGTTCCATTCGGATTCGGGTTACTCAAGTCGGGTTTTGGGTTACCTATGTCCCATCCGAGCACACTGTACTTACTTGTGAGAACTCACGACTGAGCACAATTTCCGAGCACAGAGTGCTCACTTGTGAGGTATCACGCCCGAGCACACTGTGCTCACAAAGCACCTAGTCTGGAATCTCCGTGAAACTGAATATCTATGTTATTCTCTATTTCGCACAATTTTTCAAGGGTGGTTGTGGTGCAAGGGTGCAACAAAGGAGCTATTAGTTTTGAAAATAATGTTCCTAATTTCGGATCACTCTAGGTGACACACACACCTTCTTAGGTTGTGCAAATATCGAATTTCATATGAAATCTTGAGCTCTTTTTAATGGTAAATTCATTGCCCCCACTTACATCACCGATCCGGAGTTGGGAGTTAAGCTACTAAAAGTTAAGCCACCCTGTATAATACTTATAATTTTATGTAGGTATAGCAGAATGTATTATTTTTACAGTAAAGTGTATTGAGTGAGACTATTCGGACGGTGTATTCGGAAGCTCGACAACGACAACCAACCGGGCCGGGTAATCCCGATTTTTCCGATGATCCGACCGAGTGAACTTGAGATGAGAGCGAAAGGTTTTACTCCATTTGTCTAGTCTTGCCTGCAGCCTAGTCAAAGTACAGTAAACCTACAAGGATGTAAAAGCTTGGAAGTGATCTAGAAAACTCACAGATGGTAGAAACAACGGAAAGTAAACCGTACGCTTTGGATTGCGAACGCTTATGTTTTGGTAAGGAGGAGCATCATAGGAATACAACATAATTGGGCGTGACGGGGGAGGGATTTGATGACGTCTTAAAAGGTTCAATCCAAAGCAGCCTCTGCCATCAACGGATTCAACTGTTTCGCCAAGTTTTTAGTACACAAATACACAACAGAAACCTACGAATTCGAAGCTTTTGCTCAACTC
>JABJWA020000149.1:0-34729 GCA_020352615.2 Yoshiicerus persimilis | reverse complement strand
CAAACCACATCCATTACTAATTTGGGTATTTATCACAATTTCAATTTTACACGGAATTTAATCAATTTTTGGATTTATCAGTGTTTTTAAATATATTAAAGGTGTCTTATTAAGAAAGACTTGAATTCGAAAAGAGTTTGTATAACAGTAATTTGGAAAACATTGTAAATGCTAAAATAATGTTACGGTTTCTACGGCCAAAAGATGAATTAGAAAATTTATTTCATTAAATTTTGTTGGGTTTCTAATAAGGTGACATGGTGGTTTAGTTTTGAAATCATAATTACTAGTTTCCAGATTTTGCACATTCTATCAACATAAGCATTATTATACTCTCAGTATTAACATTTATATTATCAATGTTTTTTCTTAAGGTTGGTAAGATGGTAAAATTATACCACTACACTGATGTGGAAGGAGCCATAGCTATTATAAATTCTGGCTATTTGAGGAAGTCAACTGGAGACAGAAATGCCGTGTATGGCGATGGAGTTTATTTGACAGAATGTGTACCATCAAATAGTACAGAAACCATTGTTAAAAACAACTATGACGACGGAACTACCAAGCCCCAAGTAATTCAATTAATAAGAAACACCGGATACAAAACACAAGCTTTCTTCGTTTTTGATAGTAATAGGTTGCAGGGCGTTATTAAGAAAGCTAGCTCACCTAGAAATGTATGGCTATATCCTGGTAAAGATTTGTACTTGAAAGGAAATGGGTGTTCAGTAGGAGTAAGATAATTGTTAAACGTTATTATGTCACGCCACTGGTAGTATAATTACTATTGTTAATACGCAAATGTGGAATAAAAAATTAATTTCAATATCTGCTCGCCTTAAAGGTCTTTCTTTGATTAAAGCCAACAAATGTACTATGTGGTACTGTATTTGTTGCTATTTTGACTTTTTTATGATTTTCCCAATGCATTGATTGTTTTGGGGACATATTGAGCATGATCATCATTTTGCTTTCTATTTATTATTTGTGACCCTTATGAAAATTCCATGGTCACTTTTACTGCACAGATTTTTCGAACCGAGGAAACCTGATTTCTGAAATATTACCTTTGACTAGTTTTGAACAAATCATTGTATAACTTTAAAACTTATTGTATTCGAAAGCTCTTGAAAGCAGCTTTTAATTTATAAAGAAATGACTATGGCTATCATGAAATGACAAATTGAAAATCTCTTTTTTACCTATTTTGAAAATATTGTTTTAATAAAGGAGCAAAATGGAGTAGCAAAATTTTCCTTTATTTCGCAGTCTTTACTAATTACGATTAGTCTTTAAACTTTATCTGGCTGTGCCGGTCTCAGTTCATCGAAATAAATAGGGTTTAACTTTAACATTTAAAAGTGAACCGTGAGTAGTTAGTACATCTACACCCATGCTAAGAAAGGGTCAAATGTTAGAAATGTTTAAAAACTATTTCTCGTTCATTCAAAACGTAGGTTATTTTGCTATACTTAGGTTTTATTTATTTCGGTTCAAATGGTATAATTGTTAAAGTTGCAGATTGACTTGCTCAAAAGTTATTAAAGGTAACATTTGAAAACCCCGAAGTCGGCCTTTTTCTCTATTGAAAATCAGTGAAGGTAAAGTGACAACGGAATCTTAATAAGGAGCAAACATAATGCCTATGTAGCAAAAGAGTGACCCTGGCTTACAATTTTAAAAAACAGCCAATGCGATGCATCTAGATTTATTTAGGGTAATCATACTCCAGTAACATTTTTTGCCGTAAATTGTATCATTGACATAGAATTTACTGTTATTAGCTGCTTTCAGTTGACAAATTGTTGGTCTAATTAAATTATTCACTTAGAGAAGTACAATGGGTGGCCTTTAATTTTGATTTGTTGAAAGTTGAAATCGTGTATGACTTGTACGATAAAAAATGGTCAAAATATGAGCATTTTAATAAAGATTTGGTATTTGAGTTTTATCAATCAATCTGCTTGAGAATACCTTACTATTGCTACCAATGATTGGCAGCAGTAAGTGCTTATTATTGCATTTAATGTAAGTACACTATTAACAAGTATCTATCAAAATCCACACAAATAAGGACATTTTACACTTCCGTTTGGTACAATTTTATCTTGACATGAAACATCACCACACATATGTAGTACTAACGGTTGATATAGGTTAAGGCAAGGTCCATGGAAGCGTAAAACAATGATTCTTATCGATCAGGAAAAGAAGACAATAAAATCAATTACAATTACTAGTAATGCATGTCAGACGCCAATCAAATTGACATTACAAGGAAAAGGTGTAAAAATGAACTCGGAAAATTGTAGTTTTAAATTCACACTTATTGACAGGACAGAATGAAAGTCACAATAACTGACTGTCCACTTAAAACTTTATGCAAGTGCTCAAATTGGTAAAAGCATTCCAGAATTTGGCAACTAATGTAAACAGAAACCACAATACTGTGTCAGCACCGCTGATTATGCAAGGATTTGGTACCGAATAGTAAACTGCTGATCCAAAAACATACCGAAAAGTAAACTGCCGAGATAAAAAATACCAAATAGTAAACTGCTGACATAAAGCATACCAAATAGTAAAATGCCGACATAAAAATAGCTGACTACAAGCAATGCCAAAAATATTCAAGTTTGTAAAATTATTGCAGTAATTACGGAAGACAACGTTTGAAGTACATCTTTGCTTCACACCAATCGAATCATTGGCTCAACGAATATATTCCAAATAACAACCTTTTATTTCTATAAGAAGATGGTATTTTGACATTATTCTCTTAACATTTATAGGAAAAAAATGCGCATAACAAGATTTTTAAAGATATGAATAGAAATGATTAGAAATTATGGAATAAAGAATGGAAACATCATTACATGAACAACTACACAGTATTCTTTTATTTTCAATATACGGCAGCAATTATTTAGCTTGGGATCAATGTTGGTTGATATCGGACATTTGCGACTTTGTACATTTTTAAATCTTGCTTTTCATTCTGTTAATTTCATTAAATTTAGCGACATGAATAACTGAAAGCAAAAGGACGAAAACTCACAATTTTGAGTTTACTATTTTGAAAAATGAAAAATCAAATCCTTTAGTAGAAAATGACTATAGAATTTCCTATTTTCCCTTTACAACAAAAAATAAACTCGTTGCGTGTTTGCGTCCTTACTCTTTCAATTAATGACTCTATGTTTTATGACAAATGAAAACCAAAGTTACTTCACAGGAAAATACAACTGCATTAATTTCTCGTAAATTTTAAGATCGTCCTCAAGAAAAGTTGCAAATATAACCCGGTCAATCTAAAATTGAATAATCATATTTCAGAATGTATAGTAATTTTTCTAAGATGGATTTCAATAAAAACATATGTTGTACATTGGCTGTCGAATTTTCCAAACTCTGTCGAACTGTCCCTAGAGCAATGTGAGCTGCTTGCTCTTTTGGATAACCTGTATTGTAAGAGATACTGTCAATACAAATGAACAAATTCAATTAGCATATGTACTGCGACATTTTAGAACGGCTACACATTCTGAAATGAATGGTATTGGACAAGTTACTGCAATGTACTTGCTACTGCAATAACGTACAAATGAGTGCAACTATTGATGATATAAGCTAATGATACATGTCGGTACATTGGCAGCAGCATTTGTCATTGCAATATAGTATATGGGTATACATGTACATGATTGTATTTAGATTGATCCTAGTTCATTATGTGTATATAAGTAGTCTCGTTCAGTAGTCGTGCATAACTTTTATTGTGAGAATTTATCAATATTAAAATTTTACCAAAAATTCCTGTAGAAATACATGGAAACGCCTAGAAGGAAAATTAAAAATAAATTCATGTAACACATAAAGCATGTATACCTTTCTGTACAAAAACATTTTAGAATTGATAAATATTTTACAATTGATTTGATCTGGTTTTCTGGCATAAGATTTAATGCGCTTTGGTATGCATTTTGAAGAACTTCGGGAGACTCTTCTTGTGGGCCAACGGTGTGGATGACAACTTCAAAAGCAAAAAAAGGTAAAAGTATTGTAATCTGAAATCCAACAGTTTCACCATATATTTGAGATATTAGATACATTTTGATGGTAGTTCGTAAGCTCCCGTAATTTTTGAAGAACCGTCTAAGCATCCGTTCAATGTCTCGCACTCTTTGAGTAATTCTGGGCCCGCTGCCTCATGTATACAACCGTCAACTGTAAATCAATATGATAATATGATTTATTAGGAATTAATACTAAAATCAGAGATTCTTAAATATGTTTTACTAAAGTTCTTATTGAAATCATTTAAGTATAATATAAATATATTTACCTCCTCCACCGCCCAATAGTGAGTTGTTGGCAGCGTTGACAATAGCATCTATTTCCAACGTTGTTATATCTCCTCTCCAAAGAGAAACTTTTTCATTGATTTCTGGATTGAATGCATACGCTCCAGCATCGTTAAATTTAGCTAAATCACATGTAAAGCAAAAATAAAAGGTTTTGGCTTAGGCATATTGGTGGTAAGAAAATATTTACCTCCAGGATGCAAGTAAGTTTTAAAGTAATTAGTCCATGTAAGGATAGACTGAAGTTGGACAAAACTTGAACTCGGAACAGTTTGACCAGCCTTCTCAGTTTTAGTCATATTTCTTAAGCAATCTGAAGGTATAAAATTCAAAGTTTAAATTCCTGGGTGATTAAAAGCTGCAAAAGATCAAATTCACAATCAGTTGTATAATTAAAATGTTTGTGGCATAGAATGCTACATTATCAGTTAAAACTTTTCATACCTTACCTTTAAGTATTATTGCTTTAAAGTCTGCTCTAAACGAAAATAATTTCAGTTGAGTATCTGTTTCAAAACTGAAATGAATTGGTAAAAATGACTTGTGTAATGGAAACTTAAGCCGTCTATCTAACCATGCAAGAGTGAGTCTTCTGACAATATGCATTTGTCTACCGCGCTACACATGCTTCTGACTTTTTCGCTATGCAAAGTCTATTATCTACTTACGATAACATTTTGACATTGTCAATTTTGGCGATACAAAATAAATGTTAAACATGTAGTCTTTATCAAATGTAGCAGTTAAGATTTTTTATTGTATTGAAAAGGGTTGATGCTTTTTAATTTAAAAGCATCGCGAAAATAAACATGAAGGTTGCTTTTGTCTACTACTTGTCCATTTTCAAGGACTTTGAGATATAAAATACAATTAGGTAATTGTGACCTAAACACTAATTCACTTACGTTCATCAAGTGCAATTTCTATATCACAAATTGTATCTACACTTTCTGCCAAATAAACAATGCATCAGTAAAGAATGGGTTTTTGAATTACTACAAAGAAGCCTCTTCTCTAAATAATTATTATCACAAACATATGACCACTTGTAATGATTGATGGCATTTTTGTAGTGGAAAAAATGAAAGCGTATAAAATGTATGTCTAGTGGTCGCATTTAGAAGAATCGTGTCACTATCTATCATTTTTCGTCAGTACTGAAAGCTCAACTTTGTCATATTTCTTAAAAGGTTTTTTTAAAATTTTCATAGCATGTAAATTATTGCCATCTTAAGTATCAGGTCATCAATTGTGTATAACTTCATTGATTTCTGAAGGATAATTTGAATCCATGATAACACAAAATTGGGTTTCCTAAAACCACCAATCCATTACTAATTTGGGTATTTATCACAATTTCAATTTTACACGGAATTTAATCAATTTTTGGATTTATCAGTGTTTTTAAATATATTAAAGGTGTCTTATTAAGAAAGACTTGAATTCGAAAAGAGTTTGTATAACAGTAATTTGGAAAACATTGTAAATGCTAAAATAATGTTACGGTTTCTACGGCCAAAAGATGAATTAGAAAATTTATTTCATTAAATTTTGTTGGGTTTCTAATAAGGTGACATGGTGGTTTAGTTTTGAAATCATAATTACTAGTTTCCAGATTTTGCACATTCTATCAACATAAGCATTATTATACTCTCAGTATTAACATTTATATTATCAATGTTTTTTCTTAAGGTTGGTAAGATGGTAAAATTATACCACTACACTGATGTGGAAGGAGCCATAGCTATTATAAATTCTGGCTATTTGAGGAAGTCAACTGGAGACAGAAATGCCGTGTATGGCGATGGAGTTTATTTGACAGAATGTGTACCATCAAATAGTACAGAAACCATTGTTAAAAACAACTATGACGACGGAACTACCAAGCCCCAAGTAATTCAATTAATAAGAAACACCGGATACAAAACACAAGCTTTCTTCGTTTTTGATAGTAATAGGTTGCAGGGCGTTATTAAGAAAGCTAGCTCACCTAGAAATGTATGGCTATATCCTGGTAAAGATTTGTACTTGAAAGGAAATGGGTGTTCAGTAGGAGTAAGATAATTGTTAAACGTTATTATGTCACGCCACTGGTAGTATAATTACTATTGTTAATACGCAAATGTGGAATAAAAAATTAATTTCAATATCTGCTCGACTTAAAGGTCTTTCTTTGATTAAAGCCAACAAATGTACTATGTGGTACTGTATTTGTTGCTATTTTGACTTTTTTATGATTTTCCCAATGCATTGATTGTTTTGGGGACATATTGAGCATGATCATCATTTTGCTTTCTATTTATTATTTGTGACCCTTATGAAAATTCCATGGTCACTTTTACTGCACAGATTTTTCGAACCGAGGAAACCTGATTTCTGAAATATTACCTTTGACTAGTTTTGAACAAATCATTGTATAACTTTAAAACTTATTGTATTCGAAAGCTCTTGAAAGCAGCTTTTAATTTATAAAGAAATGACTATGGCTATCATGAAATGACAAATTGAAAATCTCTTTTTTACCTATTTTGAAAATATTGTTTTAATAAAGGAGCAAAATGGAGTAGCAAAATTTTCCTTTATTTCGCAGTCTTTACTAATTACGATTAGTCTTTAAACTTTATCTGGCTGTGCCGGTCTCAGTTCATCGAAATAAATAGGGTTTAACTTTAACATTTAAAAGTGAACCGTGAGTAGTTAGTACATCTACACCCATGCTAAGAAAGGGTCAAATGTTAGAAATGTTTAAAAACTATTTCTCGTTCATTCAAAACGTAGGTTATTTTGCTATACTTAGGTTTTATTTATTTCGGTTCAAATGGTATAATTGTTAAAGTTGCAGATTGACTTGCTCAAAAGTTATTAAAGGTAACATTTGAAAACCCCGAAGTCGGCCTTTTTCTCTATTGAAAATCAGTGAAGGTAAAGTGACAACGGAATCTTAATAAGGAGCAAACATAATGCCTATGTAGCAAAAGAGTGACCCTGGCTTACAATTTTAAAAAAACAGCCAATGCGATGCATCTAGATTTATTAAGGGTAATCATACTCCAGTAACATTTTTTGCCGTAAATTGTATCATTGACATAGAATTTACTGTTATTAGCTGCTTTCAGTTGACAAATTGTTGGTCTAATTAAATTATTCACTTAGAGAAGTACAATGGGTGGCCTTTAATTTTGATTTGTTGAAAGTTGAAATCGTGTATGACTTGTACGATAAAAAATGGTCAAAATATGAGCATTTTAATAAAGATTTGGTATTTGAGTTTTATCAATCAATCTGCTTGAGAATACCTTACTATTGCTACCAATGATTGGCAGCAGTAAGTGCTTATTATTGCATTTAATGTAAGTACACTATTAACAAGTATCTATCAAAATCCACACAAATAAGGACATTTTACACTTCCGTTTGGTACAATTTTATCTTGACATGAAACATCACCACACATATGTAGTACTAACGGTTGATATAGGTTAAGGCAAGGTCCATGGAAGCGTAAAACAATGATTCTTATCGATCAGGAAAAGAAGACAATAAAATCAATTACAATTACTAGTAATGCATGTCAGACGCCAATCAAATTGACATTACAAGGAAAAGGTGTAAAAATGAACTCGGAAAATTGTAGTTTTAAATTCACACTTATTGACAGGACAGAATGAAAGTCACAATAACTGACTGTCCACTTAAAACTTTATGCAAGTGCTCAAATTGGTAAAAGCATTCCAGAATTTGGCAACTAATGTAAACAGAAACCACAATACTGTGTCAGCACCGCTGATTAAGCAAGGATTTGGTACCGAATAGTAAACTGCTGATCCAAAAACATACCGAAAAGTAAACTGCCGAGATAAAAAATACCAAATAGTAAACTGCTGACATAAAGCATACCAAATAGTAAAATGCCGACATAAAAATAGCTGACTACAAGCAATGCCAAAAATATTCAAGTTTGTAAAATTATTGCAGTAATTACGGAAGACAACGTTTGAAGTACATCTTTGCTTCACACCAATCGAATCATTGGCTCAACGAATATATTCCAAATAACAACCTTTTATTTCTATAAGAAGATGGTATTTTGACATTATTCTCTTAACATTTATAGGAAAAAAATGCGCATAACAAGATTTTTAAAGATATGAATAGAAATGATTAGAAATTATGGAATAAAGAATGGAAACATCATTACATGAACAACTACACAGTATTCTTTTATTTTCAATATACGGCAGCAATTATTTAGCTTGGGATCAATGTTGGTTGATATCGGACATTTGCGACTTTGTACATTTTTAAATCTTGCTTTTCATTCTGTTAATTTCATTAAATTTGGCGACATAAATAACTGAAAGCAAAAGGACGAAAACTCACAATTTTGAGTTTACTATTTTGAAAAATGAAAAATCAAATCCTTTAGTAGAAAATGACTATAGAATTTCCTATTTTCCCTTTACAACAAAAAATAAACTCGTTGCGTGTTTGCGTCCTTACTCTTTCAATTAATGACTCTATGTTTTATGACAAATGAAAACCAAAGTTACTTCACAGGAAAATACAACTGCATTAATTTCTCGTAAATTTTAAGATCGTCCTCAAGAAAAGTTGCAAATATAACCCGGTCAATCTAAAATTGAATAATCATATTTCAGAATGTATAGTAATTTTTCTAAGATGGATTTCAATAAAAACATATGTTGTACATTGGCTGTCGAATTTTCCAAACTCTGTCGAACTGTCCCTAGAGCAATGTGAGCTGCTTGCTCTTTTGGATAACCTGTATTGTAAGAGATACTGTCAATACAAATGAACAAATTCAATTAGCATATGTACTGCGACATTTTAGAACGGCTACACATTCTGAAATGAATGGTATTGGACAAGTTACTGCAATGTACTTGCTACTGCAATAACGTACAAATGAGTGCAACTATTGATGATATAAGCTAATGATACATGTCGGTACATTGGCAGCAGCATTTGTCATTGCAATATAGTATATGGGTATACATGTACATGATTGTATTTAGATTGATCCTAGTTCATTATGTGTATATAAGTAGTCTCGTTCAGTAGTCGTGCATAACTTTTATTGTGAGAATTTATCAATATTAAAATTTTACCAAAAATTCCTGTAGAAATACATGGAAACGCCTAGAAGGAAAATTAAAAATAAATTCATGTAACACATAAAGCATGTATACCTTTCTGTACAAAAACATTTTAGAATTGATAAATATTTTACAATTGATTTGATCTGGTTTTCTGGCATAAGATTTAATGCGCTTTGGTATGCATTTTGAAGAACTTCGGGAGACTCTTCTTGTGGGCCAACGGTGTGGATGACAACTTCAAAAGCAAAAAAAGGTAAAAGTATTGTAATCTGAAATCCAACAGTTTCACCATATATTTGAGATATTAGATACATTTTGATGGTAGTTCGTAAGCTCCCGTAATTTTTGAAGAACCGTCTAAGCATCCGTTCAATGTCTCGCACTCTTTGAGTAATTCTGGGCCCGCTGCCTCATGTATACAACCGTCAACTGTAAATCAATATGATAATATGATTTATTAGGAATTAATACTAAAATCAGAGATTCTTAAATATGTTTTACTAAAGTTCTTATTGAAATCATTTAAGTATAATATAAATATATTTACCTCCTCCACCGCCCAATAGTGAGTTGTTGGCAGCGTTGACAATAGCATCTATTTCCAACGTTGTTATATCTCCTCTCCAAAGAGAAACTTTTTCATTGATTTCTGGATTGAATGCATACGCTCCAGCATCGTTAAATTTAGCTAAATCACATGTAAAGCAAAAATAAAAGGTTTTGGCTTAGGCATATTGGTGGTAAGAAAATATTTACCTCCAGGATGCAAGTAAGTTTTAAAGTAATTAGTCCATGTAAGGATAGACTGAAGTTGGACAAAACTTGAACTCGGAACAGTTTGACCAGCCTTCTCAGTTTTAGTCATATTTCTTAAGCAATCTGAAGGTATAAAATTCAAAGTTTAAATTCCTGGGTGATTAAAAGCTGCAAAAGATCAAATTCACAATCAGTTGTATAATTAAAATGTTTGTGGCATAGAATGCTACATTATCAGTTAAAACTTTTCATACCTTACCTTTAAGTATTATTGCTTTAAAGTCTGCTCTAAACGAAAATAATTTCAGTTGAGTATCTGTTTCAAAACTGAAATGAATTGGTAAAAATGACTTGTGTAATGGAAACTTAAGCCGTCTATCTAACCATGCAAGAGTGAGTCTTCTGACAATATGCATTTGTCTACCGCGCTACACATGCTTCTGACTTTTTCGCTATGCAAAGTCTATTATCTACTTACGATAACATTTTGACATTGTCAATTTTGGCGATACAAAATAAATGTTAAACATGTAGTCTTTATCAAATGTAGCAGTTAAGATTTTTTATTGTATTGAAAAGGGTTGATGCTTTTTAATTTAAAAGCATCGCGAAAATAAACATGAAGGTTGCTTTTGTCTACTACTTGTCCATTTTCAAGGACTTTGAGATATAAAATACAATTAGGTAATTGTGACCTAAACACTAATTCACTTACGTTCATCAAGTGCAATTTCTATATCACAAATTGTATCTACACTTTCTGCCAAATAAACAATGCATCAGTAAAGAATGGGTTTTTGAATTACTACAAAGAAGCCTCTTCTCTAAATAATTATTATCACAAACATATGACCACTTGTAATGATTGATGGCATTTTTGTAGTGGAAAAAATGAAAGCGTATAAAATGTATGTCTAGTGGTCGCATTTAGAAGAATCGTGTCACTATCTATCATTTTTCGTCAGTACTGAAAGCTCAACTTTGTCATATTTCTTAAAAGGTTTTTTTAAAATTTTCATAGCATGTAAATTATTGCCATCTTAAGTATCAGGTCATCAATTGTGTATAACTTCATTGATTTCTGAAGGATAATTTGAATCCATGATAACACAAAATTGGGTTTCCTAAAACCACCAATCCATTACTAATTTGGGTATTTATCACAATTTCAATTTTACACGGAATTTAATCAATTTTTGGATTTATCAGTGTTTTTAAATATATTAAAGGTGTCTTATTAAGAAAGACTTGAATTCGAAAAGAGTTTGTATAACAGTAATTTGGAAAACATTGTAAATGCTAAAATAATGTTACGGTTTCTACGGCCAAAAGATGAATTAGAAAATTTATTTCATTAAATTTTGTTGGGTTTCTAATAAGGTGACATGGTGGTTTAGTTTTGAAATCATAATTACTAGTTTCCAGATTTTGCACATTCTATCAACATAAGCATTATTATACTCTCAGTATTAACATTTATATTATCAATGTTTTTTCTTAAGGTTGGTAAGATGGTAAAATTATACCACTACACTGATGTGGAAGGAGCCATAGCTATTATAAATTCTGGCTATTTGAGGAAGTCAACTGGAGACAGAAATGCCGTGTATGGCGATGGAGTTTATTTGACAGAATGTGTACCATCAAATAGTACAGAAACCATTGTTAAAAACAACTATGACGACGGAACTACCAAGCCCCAAGTAATTCAATTAATAAGAAACACCGGATACAAAACACAAGCTTTCTTCGTTTTTGATAGTAATAGGTTGCAGGGCGTTATTAAGAAAGCTAGCTCACCTAGAAATGTATGGCTATATCCTGGTAAAGATTTGTACTTGAAAGGAAATGGGTGTTCAGTAGGAGTAAGATAATTGTTAAACGTTATTATGTCACGCCACTGGTAGTATAATTACTATTGTTAATACGCAAATGTGGAATAAAAAATTAATTTCAATATCTGCTCGACTTAAAGGTCTTTCTTTGATTAAAGCCAACAAATGTACTATGTGGTACTGTATTTGTTGCTATTTTGACTTTTTTATGATTTTCCCAATGCATTGATTGTTTTGGGGACATATTGAGCATGATCATCATTTTGCTTTCTATTTATTATTTGTGACCCTTATGAAAATTCCATGGTCACTTTTACTGCACAGATTTTTCGAACCGAGGAAACCTGATTTCTGAAATATTACCTTTGACTAGTTTTGAACAAATCATTGTATAACTTTAAAACTTATTGTATTCGAAAGCTCTTGAAAGCAGCTTTTAATTTATAAAGAAATGACTATGGCTATCATGAAATGACAAATTGAAAATCTCTTTTTTACCTATTTTGAAAATATTGTTTTAATAAAGGAGCAAAATGGAGTAGCAAAATTTTCCTTTATTTCGCAGTCTTTACTAATTACGATTAGTCTTTAAACTTTATCTGGCTGTGCCGGTCTCAGTTCATCGAAATAAATAGGGTTTAACTTTAACATTTAAAAGTGAACCGTGAGTAGTTAGTACATCTACACCCATGCTAAGAAAGGGTCAAATGTTAGAAATGTTTAAAAACTATTTCTCGTTCATTCAAAACGTAGGTTATTTTGCTATACTTAGGTTTTATTTATTTCGGTTCAAATGGTATAATTGTTAAAGTTGCAGATTGACTTGCTCAAAAGTTATTAAAGGTAACATTTGAAAACCCCGAAGTCGGCCTTTTTCTCTATTGAAAATCAGTGAAGGTAAAGTGACAACGGAATCTTAATAAGGAGCAAACATAATGCCTATGTAGCAAAAGAGTGACCCTGGCTTACAATTTTAAAAAAACAGCCAATGCGATGCATCTAGATTTATTAAGGGTAATCATACTCCAGTAACATTTTTTGCCGTAAATTGTATCATTGACATAGAATTTACTGTTATTAGCTGCTTTCAGTTGACAAATTGTTGGTCTAATTAAATTATTCACTTAGAGAAGTACAATGGGTGGCCTTTAATTTTGATTTGTTGAAAGTTGAAATCGTGTATGACTTGTACGATAAAAAATGGTCAAAATATGAGCATTTTAATAAAGATTTGGTATTTGAGTTTTATCAATCAATCTGCTTGAGAATACCTTACTATTGCTACCAATGATTGGCAGCAGTAAGTGCTTATTATTGCATTTAATGTAAGTACACTATTAACAAGTATCTATCAAAATCCACACAAATAAGGACATTTTACACTTCCGTTTGGTACAATTTTATCTTGACATGAAACATCACCACACATATGTAGTACTAACGGTTGATATAGGTTAAGGCAAGGTCCATGGAAGCGTAAAACAATGATTCTTATCGATCAGGAAAAGAAGACAATAAAATCAATTACAATTACTAGTAATGCATGTCAGACGCCAATCAAATTGACATTACAAGGAAAAGGTGTAAAAATGAACTCGGAAAATTGTAGTTTTAAATTCACACTTATTGACAGGACAGAATGAAAGTCACAATAACTGACTGTCCACTTAAAACTTTATGCAAGTGCTCAAATTGGTAAAAGCATTCCAGAATTTGGCAACTAATGTAAACAGAAACCACAATACTGTGTCAGCACCGCTGATTAAGCAAGGATTTGGTACCGAATAGTAAACTGCTGATCCAAAAACATACCGAAAAGTAAACTGCCGAGATAAAAAATACCAAATAGTAAACTGCTGACATAAAGCATACCAAATAGTAAAATGCCGACATAAAAATAGCTGACTACAAGCAATGCCAAAAATATTCAAGTTTGTAAAATTATTGCAGTAATTACGGAAGACAACGTTTGAAGTACATCTTTGCTTCACACCAATCGAATCATTGGCTCAACGAATATATTCCAAATAACAACCTTTTATTTCTATAAGAAGATGGTATTTTGACATTATTCTCTTAACATTTATAGGAAAAAAATGCGCATAACAAGATTTTTAAAGATATGAATAGAAATGATTAGAAATTATGGAATAAAGAATGGAAACATCATTACATGAACAACTACACAGTATTCTTTTATTTTCAATATACGGCAGCAATTATTTAGCTTGGGATCAATGTTGGTTGATATCGGACATTTGCGACTTTGTACATTTTTAAATCTTGCTTTTCATTCTGTTAATTTCATTAAATTTGGCGACATAAATAACTGAAAGCAAAAGGACGAAAACTCACAATTTTGAGTTTACTATTTTGAAAAATGAAAAATCAAATCCTTTAGTAGAAAATGACTATAGAATTTCCTATTTTCCCTTTACAACAAAAAATAAACTCGTTGCGTGTTTGCGTCCTTACTCTTTCAATTAATGACTCTATGTTTTATGACAAATGAAAACCAAAGTTACTTCACAGGAAAATACAACTGCATTAATTTCTCGTAAATTTTAAGATCGTCCTCAAGAAAAGTTGCAAATATAACCCGGTCAATCTAAAATTGAATAATCATATTTCAGAATGTATAGTAATTTTTCTAAGATGGATTTCAATAAAAACATATGTTGTACATTGGCTGTCGAATTTTCCAAACTCTGTCGAACTGTCCCTAGAGCAATGTGAGCTGCTTGCTCTTTTGGATAACCTGTATTGTAAGAGATACTGTCAATACAAATGAACAAATTCAATTAGCATATGTACTGCGACATTTTAGAACGGCTACACATTCTGAAATGAATGGTATTGGACAAGTTACTGCAATGTACTTGCTACTGCAATAACGTACAAATGAGTGCAACTATTGATGATATAAGCTAATGATACATGTCGGTACATTGGCAGCAGCATTTGTCATTGCAATATAGTATATGGGTATACATGTACATGATTGTATTTAGATTGATCCTAGTTCATTATGTGTATATAAGTAGTCTCGTTCAGTAGTCGTGCATAACTTTTATTGTGAGAATTTATCAATATTAAAATTTTACCAAAAATTCCTGTAGAAATACATGGAAACGCCTAGAAGGAAAATTAAAAATAAATTCATGTAACACATAAAGCATGTATACCTTTCTGTACAAAAACATTTTAGAATTGATAAATATTTTACAATTGATTTGATCTGGTTTTCTGGCATAAGATTTAATGCGCTTTGGTATGCATTTTGAAGAACTTCGGGAGACTCTTCTTGTGGGCCAACGGTGTGGATGACAACTTCAAAAGCAAAAAAAGGTAAAAGTATTGTAATCTGAAATCCAACAGTTTCACCATATATTTGAGATATTAGATACATTTTGATGGTAGTTCGTAAGCTCCCGTAATTTTTGAAGAACCGTCTAAGCATCCGTTCAATGTCTCGCACTCTTTGAGTAATTCTGGGCCCGCTGCCTCATGTATACAACCGTCAACTGTAAATCAATATGATAATATGATTTATTAGGAATTAATACTAAAATCAGAGATTCTTAAATATGTTTTACTAAAGTTCTTATTGAAATCATTTAAGTATAATATAAATATATTTACCTCCTCCACCGCCCAATAGTGAGTTGTTGGCAGCGTTGACAATAGCATCTATTTCCAACGTTGTTATATCTCCTCTCCAAAGAGAAACTTTTTCATTGATTTCTGGATTGAATGCATACGCTCCAGCATCGTTAAATTTAGCTAAATCACATGTAAAGCAAAAATAAAAGGTTTTGGCTTAGGCATATTGGTGGTAAGAAAATATTTACCTCCAGGATGCAAGTAAGTTTTAAAGTAATTAGTCCATGTAAGGATAGACTGAAGTTGGACAAAACTTGAACTCGGAACAGTTTGACCAGCCTTCTCAGTTTTAGTCATATTTCTTAAGCAATCTGAAGGTATAAAATTCAAAGTTTAAATTCCTGGGTGATTAAAAGCTGCAAAAGATCAAATTCACAATCAGTTGTATAATTAAAATGTTTGTGGCATAGAATGCTACATTATCAGTTAAAACTTTTCATACCTTACCTTTAAGTATTATTGCTTTAAAGTCTGCTCTAAACGAAAATAATTTCAGTTGAGTATCTGTTTCAAAACTGAAATGAATTGGTAAAAATGACTTGTGTAATGGAAACTTAAGCCGTCTATCTAACCATGCAAGAGTGAGTCTTCTGACAATATGCATTTGTCTACCGCGCTACACATGCTTCTGACTTTTTCGCTATGCAAAGTCTATTATCTACTTACGATAACATTTTGACATTGTCAATTTTGGCGATACAAAATAAATGTTAAACATGTAGTCTTTATCAAATGTAGCAGTTAAGATTTTTTATTGTATTGAAAAGGGTTGATGCTTTTTAATTTAAAAGCATCGCGAAAATAAACATGAAGGTTGCTTTTGTCTACTACTTGTCCATTTTCAAGGACTTTGAGATATAAAATACAATTAGGTAATTGTGACCTAAACACTAATTCACTTACGTTCATCAAGTGCAATTTCTATATCACAAATTGTATCTACACTTTCTGCCAAATAAACAATGCATCAGTAAAGAATGGGTTTTTGAATTACTACAAAGAAGCCTCTTCTCTAAATAATTATTATCACAAACATATGACCACTTGTAATGATTGATGGCATTTTTGTAGTGGAAAAAATGAAAGCGTATAAAATGTATGTCTAGTGGTCGCATTTAGAAGAATCGTGTCACTATCTATCATTTTTCGTCAGTACTGAAAGCTCAACTTTGTCATATTTCTTAAAAGGTTTTTTTAAAATTTTCATAGCATGTAAATTATTGCCATCTTAAGTATCAGGTCATCAATTGTGTATAACTTCATTGATTTCTGAAGGATAATTTGAATCCATGATAACACAAAATTGGGTTTCCTAAAACCACCAATCCATTACTAATTTGGGTATTTATCACAATTTCAATTTTACACGGAATTTAATCAATTTTTGGATTTATCAGTGTTTTTAAATATATTAAAGGTGTCTTATTAAGAAAGACTTGAATTCGAAAAGAGTTTGTATAACAGTAATTTGGAAAACATTGTAAATGCTAAAATAATGTTACGGTTTCTACGGCCAAAAGATGAATTAGAAAATTTATTTCATTAAATTTTGTTGGGTTTCTAATAAGGTGACATGGTGGTTTAGTTTTGAAATCATAATTACTAGTTTCCAGATTTTGCACATTCTATCAACATAAGCATTATTATACTCTCAGTATTAACATTTATATTATCAATGTTTTTTCTTAAGGTTGGTAAGATGGTAAAATTATACCACTACACTGATGTGGAAGGAGCCATAGCTATTATAAATTCTGGCTATTTGAGGAAGTCAACTGGAGACAGAAATGCCGTGTATGGCGATGGAGTTTATTTGACAGAATGTGTACCATCAAATAGTACAGAAACCATTGTTAAAAACAACTATGACGACGGAACTACCAAGCCCCAAGTAATTCAATTAATAAGAAACACCGGATACAAAACACAAGCTTTCTTCGTTTTTGATAGTAATAGGTTGCAGGGCGTTATTAAGAAAGCTAGCTCACCTAGAAATGTATGGCTATATCCTGGTAAAGATTTGTACTTGAAAGGAAATGGGTGTTCAGTAGGAGTAAGATAATTGTTAAACGTTATTATGTCACGCCACTGGTAGTATAATTACTATTGTTAATACGCAAATGTGGAATAAAAAATTAATTTCAATATCTGCTCGACTTAAAGGTCTTTCTTTGATTAAAGCCAACAAATGTACTATGTGGTACTGTATTTGTTGCTATTTTGACTTTTTTATGATTTTCCCAATGCATTGATTGTTTTGGGGACATATTGAGCATGATCATCATTTTGCTTTCTATTTATTATTTGTGACCCTTATGAAAATTCCATGGTCACTTTTACTGCACAGATTTTTCGAACCGAGGAAACCTGATTTCTGAAATATTACCTTTGACTAGTTTTGAACAAATCATTGTATAACTTTAAAACTTATTGTATTCGAAAGCTCTTGAAAGCAGCTTTTAATTTATAAAGAAATGACTATGGCTATCATGAAATGACAAATTGAAAATCTCTTTTTTACCTATTTTGAAAATATTGTTTTAATAAAGGAGCAAAATGGAGTAGCAAAATTTTCCTTTATTTCGCAGTCTTTACTAATTACGATTAGTCTTTAAACTTTATCTGGCTGTGCCGGTCTCAGTTCATCGAAATAAATAGGGTTTAACTTTAACATTTAAAAGTGAACCGTGAGTAGTTAGTACATCTACACCCATGCTAAGAAAGGGTCAAATGTTAGAAATGTTTAAAAACTATTTCTCGTTCATTCAAAACGTAGGTTATTTTGCTATACTTAGGTTTTATTTATTTCGGTTCAAATGGTATAATTGTTAAAGTTGCAGATTGACTTGCTCAAAAGTTATTAAAGGTAACATTTGAAAACCCCGAAGTCGGCCTTTTTCTCTATTGAAAATCAGTGAAGGTAAAGTGACAACGGAATCTTAATAAGGAGCAAACATAATGCCTATGTAGCAAAAGAGTGACCCTGGCTTACAATTTTAAAAAAACAGCCAATGCGATGCATCTAGATTTATTAAGGGTAATCATACTCCAGTAACATTTTTTGCCGTAAATTGTATCATTGACATAGAATTTACTGTTATTAGCTGCTTTCAGTTGACAAATTGTTGGTCTAATTAAATTATTCACTTAGAGAAGTACAATGGGTGGCCTTTAATTTTGATTTGTTGAAAGTTGAAATCGTGTATGACTTGTACGATAAAAAATGGTCAAAATATGAGCATTTTAATAAAGATTTGGTATTTGAGTTTTATCAATCAATCTGCTTGAGAATACCTTACTATTGCTACCAATGATTGGCAGCAGTAAGTGCTTATTATTGCATTTAATGTAAGTACACTATTAACAAGTATCTATCAAAATCCACACAAATAAGGACATTTTACACTTCCGTTTGGTACAATTTTATCTTGACATGAAACATCACCACACATATGTAGTACTAACGGTTGATATAGGTTAAGGCAAGGTCCATGGAAGCGTAAAACAATGATTCTTATCGATCAGGAAAAGAAGACAATAAAATCAATTACAATTACTAGTAATGCATGTCAGACGCCAATCAAATTGACATTACAAGGAAAAGGTGTAAAAATGAACTCGGAAAATTGTAGTTTTAAATTCACACTTATTGACAGGACAGAATGAAAGTCACAATAACTGACTGTCCACTTAAAACTTTATGCAAGTGCTCAAATTGGTAAAAGCATTCCAGAATTTGGCAACTAATGTAAACAGAAACCACAATACTGTGTCAGCACCGCTGATTAAGCAAGGATTTGGTACCGAATAGTAAACTGCTGATCCAAAAACATACCGAAAAGTAAACTGCCGAGATAAAAAATACCAAATAGTAAACTGCTGACATAAAGCATACCAAATAGTAAAATGCCGACATAAAAATAGCTGACTACAAGCAATGCCAAAAATATTCAAGTTTGTAAAATTATTGCAGTAATTACGGAAGACAACGTTTGAAGTACATCTTTGCTTCACACCAATCGAATCATTGGCTCAACGAATATATTCCAAATAACAACCTTTTATTTCTATAAGAAGATGGTATTTTGACATTATTCTCTTAACATTTATAGGAAAAAAATGCGCATAACAAGATTTTTAAAGATATGAATAGAAATGATTAGAAATTATGGAATAAAGAATGGAAACATCATTACATGAACAACTACACAGTATTCTTTTATTTTCAATATACGGCAGCAATTATTTAGCTTGGGATCAATGTTGGTTGATATCGGACATTTGCGACTTTGTACATTTTTAAATCTTGCTTTTCATTCTGTTAATTTCATTAAATTTGGCGACATAAATAACTGAAAGCAAAAGGACGAAAACTCACAATTTTGAGTTTACTATTTTGAAAAATGAAAAATCAAATCCTTTAGTAGAAAATGACTATAGAATTTCCTATTTTCCCTTTACAACAAAAAATAAACTCGTTGCGTGTTTGCGTCCTTACTCTTTCAATTAATGACTCTATGTTTTATGACAAATGAAAACCAAAGTTACTTCACAGGAAAATACAACTGCATTAATTTCTCGTAAATTTTAAGATCGTCCTCAAGAAAAGTTGCAAATATAACCCGGTCAATCTAAAATTGAATAATCATATTTCAGAATGTATAGTAATTTTTCTAAGATGGATTTCAATAAAAACATATGTTGTACATTGGCTGTCGAATTTTCCAAACTCTGTCGAACTGTCCCTAGAGCAATGTGAGCTGCTTGCTCTTTTGGATAACCTGTATTGTAAGAGATACTGTCAATACAAATGAACAAATTCAATTAGCATATGTACTGCGACATTTTAGAACGGCTACACATTCTGAAATGAATGGTATTGGACAAGTTACTGCAATGTACTTGCTACTGCAATAACGTACAAATGAGTGCAACTATTGATGATATAAGCTAATGATACATGTCGGTACATTGGCAGCAGCATTTGTCATTGCAATATAGTATATGGGTATACATGTACATGATTGTATTTAGATTGATCCTAGTTCATTATGTGTATATAAGTAGTCTCGTTCAGTAGTCGTGCATAACTTTTATTGTGAGAATTTATCAATATTAAAATTTTACCAAAAATTCCTGTAGAAATACATGGAAACGCCTAGAAGGAAAATTAAAAATAAATTCATGTAACACATAAAGCATGTATACCTTTCTGTACAAAAACATTTTAGAATTGATAAATATTTTACAATTGATTTGATCTGGTTTTCTGGCATAAGATTTAATGCGCTTTGGTATGCATTTTGAAGAACTTCGGGAGACTCTTCTTGTGGGCCAACGGTGTGGATGACAACTTCAAAAGCAAAAAAAGGTAAAAGTATTGTAATCTGAAATCCAACAGTTTCACCATATATTTGAGATATTAGATACATTTTGATGGTAGTTCGTAAGCTCCCGTAATTTTTGAAGAACCGTCTAAGCATCCGTTCAATGTCTCGCACTCTTTGAGTAATTCTGGGCCCGCTGCCTCATGTATACAACCGTCAACTGTAAATCAATATGATAATATGATTTATTAGGAATTAATACTAAAATCAGAGATTCTTAAATATGTTTTACTAAAGTTCTTATTGAAATCATTTAAGTATAATATAAATATATTTACCTCCTCCACCGCCCAATAGTGAGTTGTTGGCAGCGTTGACAATAGCATCTATTTCCAACGTTGTTATATCTCCTCTCCAAAGAGAAACTTTTTCATTGATTTCTGGATTGAATGCATACGCTCCAGCATCGTTAAATTTAGCTAAATCACATGTAAAGCAAAAATAAAAGGTTTTGGCTTAGGCATATTGGTGGTAAGAAAATATTTACCTCCAGGATGCAAGTAAGTTTTAAAGTAATTAGTCCATGTAAGGATAGACTGAAGTTGGACAAAACTTGAACTCGGAACAGTTTGACCAGCCTTCTCAGTTTTAGTCATATTTCTTAAGCAATCTGAAGGTATAAAATTCAAAGTTTAAATTCCTGGGTGATTAAAAGCTGCAAAAGATCAAATTCACAATCAGTTGTATAATTAAAATGTTTGTGGCATAGAATGCTACATTATCAGTTAAAACTTTTCATACCTTACCTTTAAGTATTATTGCTTTAAAGTCTGCTCTAAACGAAAATAATTTCAGTTGAGTATCTGTTTCAAAACTGAAATGAATTGGTAAAAATGACTTGTGTAATGGAAACTTAAGCCGTCTATCTAACCATGCAAGAGTGAGTCTTCTGACAATATGCATTTGTCTACCGCGCTACACATGCTTCTGACTTTTTCGCTATGCAAAGTCTATTATCTACTTACGATAACATTTTGACATTGTCAATTTTGGCGATACAAAATAAATGTTAAACATGTAGTCTTTATCAAATGTAGCAGTTAAGATTTTTTATTGTATTGAAAAGGGTTGATGCTTTTTAATTTAAAAGCATCGCGAAAATAAACATGAAGGTTGCTTTTGTCTACTACTTGTCCATTTTCAAGGACTTTGAGATATAAAATACAATTAGGTAATTGTGACCTAAACACTAATTCACTTACGTTCATCAAGTGCAATTTCTATATCACAAATTGTATCTACACTTTCTGCCAAATAAACAATGCATCAGTAAAGAATGGGTTTTTGAATTACTACAAAGAAGCCTCTTCTCTAAATAATTATTATCACAAACATATGACCACTTGTAATGATTGATGGCATTTTTGTAGTGGAAAAAATGAAAGCGTATAAAATGTATGTCTAGTGGTCGCATTTAGAAGAATCGTGTCACTATCTATCATTTTTCGTCAGTACTGAAAGCTCAACTTTGTCATATTTCTTAAAAGGTTTTTTTAAAATTTTCATAGCATGTAAATTATTGCCATCTTAAGTATCAGGTCATCAATTGTGTATAACTTCATTGATTTCTGAAGGATAATTTGAATCCATGATAACACAAAATTGGGTTTCCTAAAACCACCAATCCATTACTAATTTGGGTATTTATCACAATTTCAATTTTACACGGAATTTAATCAATTTTTGGATTTATCAGTGTTTTTAAATATATTAAAGGTGTCTTATTAAGAAAGACTTGAATTCGAAAAGAGTTTGTATAACAGTAATTTGGAAAACATTGTAAATGCTAAAATAATGTTACGGTTTCTACGGCCAAAAGATGAATTAGAAAATTTATTTCATTAAATTTTGTTGGGTTTCTAATAAGGTGACATGGTGGTTTAGTTTTGAAATCATAATTACTAGTTTCCAGATTTTGCACATTCTATCAACATAAGCATTATTATACTCTCAGTATTAACATTTATATTATCAATGTTTTTTCTTAAGGTTGGTAAGATGGTAAAATTATACCACTACACTGATGTGGAAGGAGCCATAGCTATTATAAATTCTGGCTATTTGAGGAAGTCAACTGGAGACAGAAATGCCGTGTATGGCGATGGAGTTTATTTGACAGAATGTGTACCATCAAATAGTACAGAAACCATTGTTAAAAACAACTATGACGACGGAACTACCAAGCCCCAAGTAATTCAATTAATAAGAAACACCGGATACAAAACACAAGCTTTCTTCGTTTTTGATAGTAATAGGTTGCAGGGCGTTATTAAGAAAGCTAGCTCACCTAGAAATGTATGGCTATATCCTGGTAAAGATTTGTACTTGAAAGGAAATGGGTGTTCAGTAGGAGTAAGATAATTGTTAAACGTTATTATGTCACGCCACTGGTAGTATAATTACTATTGTTAATACGCAAATGTGGAATAAAAAATTAATTTCAATATCTGCTCGACTTAAAGGTCTTTCTTTGATTAAAGCCAACAAATGTACTATGTGGTACTGTATTTGTTGCTATTTTGACTTTTTTATGATTTTCCCAATGCATTGATTGTTTTGGGGACATATTGAGCATGATCATCATTTTGCTTTCTATTTATTATTTGTGACCCTTATGAAAATTCCATGGTCACTTTTACTGCACAGATTTTTCGAACCGAGGAAACCTGATTTCTGAAATATTACCTTTGACTAGTTTTGAACAAATCATTGTATAACTTTAAAACTTATTGTATTCGAAAGCTCTTGAAAGCAGCTTTTAATTTATAAAGAAATGACTATGGCTATCATGAAATGACAAATTGAAAATCTCTTTTTTACCTATTTTGAAAATATTGTTTTAATAAAGGAGCAAAATGGAGTAGCAAAATTTTCCTTTATTTCGCAGTCTTTACTAATTACGATTAGTCTTTAAACTTTATCTGGCTGTGCCGGTCTCAGTTCATCGAAATAAATAGGGTTTAACTTTAACATTTAAAAGTGAACCGTGAGTAGTTAGTACATCTACACCCATGCTAAGAAAGGGTCAAATGTTAGAAATGTTTAAAAACTATTTCTCGTTCATTCAAAACGTAGGTTATTTTGCTATACTTAGGTTTTATTTATTTCGGTTCAAATGGTATAATTGTTAAAGTTGCAGATTGACTTGCTCAAAAGTTATTAAAGGTAACATTTGAAAACCCCGAAGTCGGCCTTTTTCTCTATTGAAAATCAGTGAAGGTAAAGTGACAACGGAATCTTAATAAGGAGCAAACATAATGCCTATGTAGCAAAAGAGTGACCCTGGCTTACAATTTTAAAAAAACAGCCAATGCGATGCATCTAGATTTATTAAGGGTAATCATACTCCAGTAACATTTTTTGCCGTAAATTGTATCATTGACATAGAATTTACTGTTATTAGCTGCTTTCAGTTGACAAATTGTTGGTCTAATTAAATTATTCACTTAGAGAAGTACAATGGGTGGCCTTTAATTTTGATTTGTTGAAAGTTGAAATCGTGTATGACTTGTACGATAAAAAATGGTCAAAATATGAGCATTTTAATAAAGATTTGGTATTTGAGTTTTATCAATCAATCTGCTTGAGAATACCTTACTATTGCTACCAATGATTGGCAGCAGTAAGTGCTTATTATTGCATTTAATGTAAGTACACTATTAACAAGTATCTATCAAAATCCACACAAATAAGGACATTTTACACTTCCGTTTGGTACAATTTTATCTTGACATGAAACATCACCACACATATGTAGTACTAACGGTTGATATAGGTTAAGGCAAGGTCCATGGAAGCGTAAAACAATGATTCTTATCGATCAGGAAAAGAAGACAATAAAATCAATTACAATTACTAGTAATGCATGTCAGACGCCAATCAAATTGACATTACAAGGAAAAGGTGTAAAAATGAACTCGGAAAATTGTAGTTTTAAATTCACACTTATTGACAGGACAGAATGAAAGTCACAATAACTGACTGTCCACTTAAAACTTTATGCAAGTGCTCAAATTGGTAAAAGCATTCCAGAATTTGGCAACTAATGTAAACAGAAACCACAATACTGTGTCAGCACCGCTGATTAAGCAAGGATTTGGTACCGAATAGTAAACTGCTGATCCAAAAACATACCGAAAAGTAAACTGCCGAGATAAAAAATACCAAATAGTAAACTGCTGACATAAAGCATACCAAATAGTAAAATGCCGACATAAAAATAGCTGACTACAAGCAATGCCAAAAATATTCAAGTTTGTAAAATTATTGCAGTAATTACGGAAGACAACGTTTGAAGTACATCTTTGCTTCACACCAATCGAATCATTGGCTCAACGAATATATTCCAAATAACAACCTTTTATTTCTATAAGAAGATGGTATTTTGACATTATTCTCTTAACATTTATAGGAAAAAAATGCGCATAACAAGATTTTTAAAGATATGAATAGAAATGATTAGAAATTATGGAATAAAGAATGGAAACATCATTACATGAACAACTACACAGTATTCTTTTATTTTCAATATACGGCAGCAATTATTTAGCTTGGGATCAATGTTGGTTGATATCGGACATTTGCGACTTTGTACATTTTTAAATCTTGCTTTTCATTCTGTTAATTTCATTAAATTTGGCGACATAAATAACTGAAAGCAAAAGGACGAAAACTCACAATTTTGAGTTTACTATTTTGAAAAATGAAAAATCAAATCCTTTAGTAGAAAATGACTATAGAATTTCCTATTTTCCCTTTACAACAAAAAATAAACTCGTTGCGTGTTTGCGTCCTTACTCTTTCAATTAATGACTCTATGTTTTATGACAAATGAAAACCAAAGTTACTTCACAGGAAAATACAACTGCATTAATTTCTCGTAAATTTTAAGATCGTCCTCAAGAAAAGTTGCAAATATAACCCGGTCAATCTAAAATTGAATAATCATATTTCAGAATGTATAGTAATTTTTCTAAGATGGATTTCAATAAAAACATATGTTGTACATTGGCTGTCGAATTTTCCAAACTCTGTCGAACTGTCCCTAGAGCAATGTGAGCTGCTTGCTCTTTTGGATAACCTGTATTGTAAGAGATACTGTCAATACAAATGAACAAATTCAATTAGCATATGTACTGCGACATTTTAGAACGGCTACACATTCTGAAATGAATGGTATTGGACAAGTTACTGCAATGTACTTGCTACTGCAATAACGTACAAATGAGTGCAACTATTGATGATATAAGCTAATGATACATGTCGGTACATTGGCAGCAGCATTTGTCATTGCAATATAGTATATGGGTATACATGTACATGATTGTATTTAGATTGATCCTAGTTCATTATGTGTATATAAGTAGTCTCGTTCAGTAGTCGTGCATAACTTTTATTGTGAGAATTTATCAATATTAAAATTTTACCAAAAATTCCTGTAGAAATACATGGAAACGCCTAGAAGGAAAATTAAAAATAAATTCATGTAACACATAAAGCATGTATACCTTTCTGTACAAAAACATTTTAGAATTGATAAATATTTTACAATTGATTTGATCTGGTTTTCTGGCATAAGATTTAATGCGCTTTGGTATGCATTTTGAAGAACTTCGGGAGACTCTTCTTGTGGGCCAACGGTGTGGATGACAACTTCAAAAGCAAAAAAAGGTAAAAGTATTGTAATCTGAAATCCAACAGTTTCACCATATATTTGAGATATTAGATACATTTTGATGGTAGTTCGTAAGCTCCCGTAATTTTTGAAGAACCGTCTAAGCATCCGTTCAATGTCTCGCACTCTTTGAGTAATTCTGGGCCCGCTGCCTCATGTATACAACCGTCAACTGTAAATCAATATGATAATATGATTTATTAGGAATTAATACTAAAATCAGAGATTCTTAAATATGTTTTACTAAAGTTCTTATTGAAATCATTTAAGTATAATATAAATATATTTACCTCCTCCACCGCCCAATAGTGAGTTGTTGGCAGCGTTGACAATAGCATCTATTTCCAACGTTGTTATATCTCCTCTCCAAAGAGAAACTTTTTCATTGATTTCTGGATTGAATGCATACGCTCCAGCATCGTTAAATTTAGCTAAATCACATGTAAAGCAAAAATAAAAGGTTTTGGCTTAGGCATATTGGTGGTAAGAAAATATTTACCTCCAGGATGCAAGTAAGTTTTAAAGTAATTAGTCCATGTAAGGATAGACTGAAGTTGGACAAAACTTGAACTCGGAACAGTTTGACCAGCCTTCTCAGTTTTAGTCATATTTCTTAAGCAATCTGAAGGTATAAAATTCAAAGTTTAAATTCCTGGGTGATTAAAAGCTGCAAAAGATCAAATTCACAATCAGTTGTATAATTAAAATGTTTGTGGCATAGAATGCTACATTATCAGTTAAAACTTTTCATACCTTACCTTTAAGTATTATTGCTTTAAAGTCTGCTCTAAACGAAAATAATTTCAGTTGAGTATCTGTTTCAAAACTGAAATGAATTGGTAAAAATGACTTGTGTAATGGAAACTTAAGCCGTCTATCTAACCATGCAAGAGTGAGTCTTCTGACAATATGCATTTGTCTACCGCGCTACACATGCTTCTGACTTTTTCGCTATGCAAAGTCTATTATCTACTTACGATAACATTTTGACATTGTCAATTTTGGCGATACAAAATAAATGTTAAACATGTAGTCTTTATCAAATGTAGCAGTTAAGATTTTTTATTGTATTGAAAAGGGTTGATGCTTTTTAATTTAAAAGCATCGCGAAAATAAACATGAAGGTTGCTTTTGTCTACTACTTGTCCATTTTCAAGGACTTTGAGATATAAAATACAATTAGGTAATTGTGACCTAAACACTAATTCACTTACGTTCATCAAGTGCAATTTCTATATCACAAATTGTATCTACACTTTCTGCCAAATAAACAATGCATCAGTAAAGAATGGGTTTTTGAATTACTACAAAGAAGCCTCTTCTCTAAATAATTATTATCACAAACATATGACCACTTGTAATGATTGATGGCATTTTTGTAGTGGAAAAAATGAAAGCGTATAAAATGTATGTCTAGTGGTCGCATTTAGAAGAATCGTGTCACTATCTATCATTTTTCGTCAGTACTGAAAGCTCAACTTTGTCATATTTCTTAAAAGGTTTTTTTAAAATTTTCATAGCATGTAAATTATTGCCATCTTAAGTATCAGGTCATCAATTGTGTATAACTTCATTGATTTCTGAAGGATAATTTGAATCCATGATAACACAAAATTGGGTTTCCTAAAACCACCAATCCATTACTAATTTGGGTATTTATCACAATTTCAATTTTACACGGAATTTAATCAATTTTTGGATTTATCAGTGTTTTTAAATATATTAAAGGTGTCTTATTAAGAAAGACTTGAATTCGAAAAGAGTTTGTATAACAGTAATTTGGAAAACATTGTAAATGCTAAAATAATGTTACGGTTTCTACGGCCAAAAGATGAATTAGAAAATTTATTTCATTAAATTTTGTTGGGTTTCTAATAAGGTGACATGGTGGTTTAGTTTTGAAATCATAATTACTAGTTTCCAGATTTTGCACATTCTATCAACATAAGCATTATTATACTCTCAGTATTAACATTTATATTATCAATGTTTTTTCTTAAGGTTGGTAAGATGGTAAAATTATACCACTACACTGATGTGGAAGGAGCCATAGCTATTATAAATTCTGGCTATTTGAGGAAGTCAACTGGAGACAGAAATGCCGTGTATGGCGATGGAGTTTATTTGACAGAATGTGTACCATCAAATAGTACAGAAACCATTGTTAAAAACAACTATGACGACGGAACTACCAAGCCCCAAGTAATTCAATTAATAAGAAACACCGGATACAAAACACAAGCTTTCTTCGTTTTTGATAGTAATAGGTTGCAGGGCGTTATTAAGAAAGCTAGCTCACCTAGAAATGTATGGCTATATCCTGGTAAAGATTTGTACTTGAAAGGAAATGGGTGTTCAGTAGGAGTAAGATAATTGTTAAACGTTATTATGTCACGCCACTGGTAGTATAATTACTATTGTTAATACGCAAATGTGGAATAAAAAATTAATTTCAATATCTGCTCGACTTAAAGGTCTTTCTTTGATTAAAGCCAACAAATGTACTATGTGGTACTGTATTTGTTGCTATTTTGACTTTTTTATGATTTTCCCAATGCATTGATTGTTTTGGGGACATATTGAGCATGATCATCATTTTGCTTTCTATTTATTATTTGTGACCCTTATGAAAATTCCATGGTCACTTTTACTGCACAGATTTTTCGAACCGAGGAAACCTGATTTCTGAAATATTACCTTTGACTAGTTTTGAACAAATCATTGTATAACTTTAAAACTTATTGTATTCGAAAGCTCTTGAAAGCAGCTTTTAATTTATAAAGAAATGACTATGGCTATCATGAAATGACAAATTGAAAATCTCTTTTTTACCTATTTTGAAAATATTGTTTTAATAAAGGAGCAAAATGGAGTAGCAAAATTTTCCTTTATTTCGCAGTCTTTACTAATTACGATTAGTCTTTAAACTTTATCTGGCTGTGCCGGTCTCAGTTCATCGAAATAAATAGGGTTTAACTTTAACATTTAAAAGTGAACCGTGAGTAGTTAGTACATCTACACCCATGCTAAGAAAGGGTCAAATGTTAGAAATGTTTAAAAACTATTTCTCGTTCATTCAAAACGTAGGTTATTTTGCTATACTTAGGTTTTATTTATTTCGGTTCAAATGGTATAATTGTTAAAGTTGCAGATTGACTTGCTCAAAAGTTATTAAAGGTAACATTTGAAAACCCCGAAGTCGGCCTTTTTCTCTATTGAAAATCAGTGAAGGTAAAGTGACAACGGAATCTTAATAAGGAGCAAACATAATGCCTATGTAGCAAAAGAGTGACCCTGGCTTACAATTTTAAAAAAACAGCCAATGCGATGCATCTAGATTTATTAAGGGTAATCATACTCCAGTAACATTTTTTGCCGTAAATTGTATCATTGACATAGAATTTACTGTTATTAGCTGCTTTCAGTTGACAAATTGTTGGTCTAATTAAATTATTCACTTAGAGAAGTACAATGGGTGGCCTTTAATTTTGATTTGTTGAAAGTTGAAATCGTGTATGACTTGTACGATAAAAAATGGTCAAAATATGAGCATTTTAATAAAGATTTGGTATTTGAGTTTTATCAATCAATCTGCTTGAGAATACCTTACTATTGCTACCAATGATTGGCAGCAGTAAGTGCTTATTATTGCATTTAATGTAAGTACACTATTAACAAGTATCTATCAAAATCCACACAAATAAGGACATTTTACACTTCCGTTTGGTACAATTTTATCTTGACATGAAACATCACCACACATATGTAGTACTAACGGTTGATATAGGTTAAGGCAAGGTCCATGGAAGCGTAAAACAATGATTCTTATCGATCAGGAAAAGAAGACAATAAAATCAATTACAATTACTAGTAATGCATGTCAGACGCCAATCAAATTGACATTACAAGGAAAAGGTGTAAAAATGAACTCGGAAAATTGTAGTTTTAAATTCACACTTATTGACAGGACAGAATGAAAGTCACAATAACTGACTGTCCACTTAAAACTTTATGCAAGTGCTCAAATTGGTAAAAGCATTCCAGAATTTGGCAACTAATGTAAACAGAAACCACAATACTGTGTCAGCACCGCTGATTAAGCAAGGATTTGGTACCGAATAGTAAACTGCTGATCCAAAAACATACCGAAAAGTAAACTGCCGAGATAAAAAATACCAAATAGTAAACTGCTGACATAAAGCATACCAAATAGTAAAATGCCGACATAAAAATAGCTGACTACAAGCAATGCCAAAAATATTCAAGTTTGTAAAATTATTGCAGTAATTACGGAAGACAACGTTTGAAGTACATCTTTGCTTCACACCAATCGAATCATTGGCTCAACGAATATATTCCAAATAACAACCTTTTATTTCTATAAGAAGATGGTATTTTGACATTATTCTCTTAACATTTATAGGAAAAAAATGCGCATAACAAGATTTTTAAAGATATGAATAGAAATGATTAGAAATTATGGAATAAAGAATGGAAACATCATTACATGAACAACTACACAGTATTCTTTTATTTTCAATATACGGCAGCAATTATTTAGCTTGGGATCAATGTTGGTTGATATCGGACATTTGCGACTTTGTACATTTTTAAATCTTGCTTTTCATTCTGTTAATTTCATTAAATTTGGCGACATAAATAACTGAAAGCAAAAGGACGAAAACTCACAATTTTGAGTTTACTATTTTGAAAAATGAAAAATCAAATCCTTTAGTAGAAAATGACTATAGAATTTCCTATTTTCCCTTTACAACAAAAAATAAACTCGTTGCGTGTTTGCGTCCTTACTCTTTCAATTAATGACTCTATGTTTTATGACAAATGAAAACCAAAGTTACTTCACAGGAAAATACAACTGCATTAATTTCTCGTAAATTTTAAGATCGTCCTCAAGAAAAGTTGCAAATATAACCCGGTCAATCTAAAATTGAATAATCATATTTCAGAATGTATAGTAATTTTTCTAAGATGGATTTCAATAAAAACATATGTTGTACATTGGCTGTCGAATTTTCCAAACTCTGTCGAACTGTCCCTAGAGCAATGTGAGCTGCTTGCTCATTTGGATAACCTGTATTGTAAGAGATACTGTCAATACAAATGAACAAATTCAATTAGCATATGTACTGCGACATTTTAGAACGGCTACACATTCTGAAATGAATGGTATTGGACAAGTTACTGCAATGTACTTGCTACTGCAATAACGTACAAATGAGTGCAACTATTGATGATATAAGCTAATGATACATGTCGGTACATTGGCAGCAGCATTTGTCATTGCAATATAGTATATGGGTATACATGTACATGATTGTATTTAGATTGATCCTAGTTCATTATGTGTATATAAGTAGTCTCGTTCAGTAGTCGTGCATAACTTTTATTGTGAGAATTTATCAATATTAAAATTTTACCAAAAATTCCTGTAGAAATACATGGAAACGCCTAGAAGGAAAATTAAAAATAAATTCATGTAACACATAAAGCATGTATACCTTTCTGTACAAAAACATTTTAGAATTGATAAATATTTTACAATTGATTTGATCTGGTTTTCTGGCATAAGATTTAATGCGCTTTGGTATGCATTTTGAAGAACTTCGGGAGACTCTTCTTGTGGGCCAACGGTGTGGATGACAACTTCAAAAGCAAAAAAAGGTAAAAGTATTGTAATCTGAAATCCAACAGTTTCACCATATATTTGAGATATTAGATACATTTTGATGGTAGTTCGTAAGCTCCCGTAATTTTTGAAGAACCGTCTAAGCATCCGTTCAATGTTCAATTGATTTTAGAAGTGACGCGCTATTCTTCTGTTATGCCCCTTGGAATTCTTCATGAGACAACTGATGATGTCGAATTTCATGGATACTTCATACCGAAAGGAACTGCTGTCATGGCAAACCAATTTGGAATTCATCATGACCCATCCGTTTGGGGCGACCCTGAAATCATCCGACCGGAAAGATTTCTAACAGCTGATGAAAGTGAAGTAATGAGACACCCGGCTCTCATTCCCTTTTCTACTGGAAAACGAGCTTGTCCTGGAGAAGCTTTAGGAAGGGATCAGTTGTTTATTTTCACTGTTCGTTTATTTTCCAATTTTGAAATTGAATTTGATCCTAGTGAACCTATTCCGCAGTTAAAACACGAAATTAACTCGGTATTGTCACCTCCTAAGCATAAAATTTTGTTTCATCCCGTTTCTTTCAATGGGTCGGAAGAAATATAACTTGTAATCATGCACGCAACTTAAGTTGCCTGTATTTAGTTTTAAAATTACTAAATTTCGTAATACTTTATCTATATTAGGCATTATGTCATTTGTTTAAAGGCTTTTTATTAAATGTCAAAGCCTTTTATTAAAATGCCCTTAAATTTCTTGCAGTTTAAAATATTTTATTTATTTAAATAATACCAATAATACATCTGCACTGAAATAATTTAGAAAAGAACTTTAGGACAAACAGTTATCATAATTATTCAGAAACACTTGGGGTTTTTGTACTATTTGTCCAAAAGTATTTTTCTAAATTATTTCAATGGTATTAATTTTTAAAAACAATTTCTCTTGGTTATTAATAGCATTGTATTCCTTATGGGTTTTTTTCTCTCTGTCTATCTATAACTCGTCTATCTACATGATTGGATGATATATGTAGTGCAATGTCAAGGCCACATTAAAGTGGAACACCTGCCAACGGTTTTAGTAGATTTATTTACTGTAAACTCAGGGAAACAATAGTAATTAGGTAGTCAATTAAAATATGAATTCAAATTAGAAAATAAAATTATTGGACAAATTTTTGCGTCTCTGTTCCTCATTATTTTAAACAATCACAGTTAGTTAAGGTTTGTAGTCCAAATGTAATACTGGGATTAGATGTCACCTTACTTCTATCTGAAGATTAGGAAAGTTTGGCATATTTTCAAACAGAAAATAAGAAGATTCCGAGTTTGATACTCGGTCTCCTAAATTTTTGAATGTATTGTGAGACTGAAATAAATCACTTGAAATATGAAACCTACATGTATTAGTCAGAAATAGAAACCGATATTTCATGAATTTTGAAATAAATCAAAACGAAATGTTGGTCCAACATTGTATATTGTAATATTTTTGTTTTACGTTGGTTAATTAATTTTTTTGGCAAAACCCAGTAAAAATTTGGTTGAGACCCAGGTACAAGCCCCTTAGAACACCTTACTGGCATCAATCACTATTTTTGGAAGTTTTGGAAGAAGAAAAATAATAAATCAGGACATTCATTTGAAAATTCTTTGATAGAGTCTGGAGTCTTGAAAAGATCTTTTGAATTCCTGCAAATTATGTCATAGAATATTAAGTATTAATAAAGTTGATTTAAAATTGCGGATATGAATAACATTCCAATATAGTATTCTTAGCACAAAAGATTTAAATAATATTTTAAAGATAATCGGTAGTCACGATTCATGAAAATTCACCTTTGGAAATATTCATGGCAAGCAGACATTAGAGTTACTGAATTCAACAGTTTTCCCAGGTTAAATACTTTTACAAAATTGTCATTAGCCAATGCGCTGACCAAAGCTTCTTCACTTAGCAATTTTAAATCGTAAACATTGTACTTATCCGCCATTAAGAACAGATCATACGCATTTTCTTCTATTTTCTTTACTTTTCCCGTATAGACAAATCGAAGAAATTCTTCCACTATTTCAGGGTCTTCTTTGAGCATAAGACGGCCTTCAACCTTCTCCTTGTAAGGTTCTTGGAGCATTCTGGCAAGAACGTCACTTTTAGCTGTATTAAAAATCCTCATACTTATTTTGCATTTTGTCTAATTAAAACGACGAATAAATAATTATTAATATTTAATTAAACGTAATTTAGTACAAACTTTGTAAAACTATTTTATGA